>JAVXUP010002278.1:0-144397 GCA_033070095.1 Escallonia herrerae
CGAATTGGCAGCCCTTGCTATAGCAGTGGCGACTGCTGAGCCTTATGAACACAGTTGTTCAGATGGTGAACTGAGCCAAAAGGGCCCGGGAGATTGCAGTTGCAGCTAAAAATGCAGTCCTTTCAGAAATAAAACCTCGAACAGAAAGGCCGGCAAAAAATGGTTCGACTCTTCGTGAGCCAGTGCAATCGTACCAATCCAAAGTCTTGGTGAAAGGACGATTTTTAACCTTGGATGAAAGACGAAAACGATCGGTTCGGACACTGGCATCCAAAACCCAGATCCTCCGATTCGAATGCCAAACCTGAATCAAGTTTCGAGCATTCATCGATACTCGAATCAGAACTCTTACAAAGTTCATCTGGATCTTCATCAAGATCCAAACCTTCGAGGATTATCGGCTTATCGAGAGAAGTCAGATGATGTTGCAGTATTGCCTTCTTTGGCTGTTGGAGCTCGCCCTTCGACACCACCTGAACCATCTAATTCCCAAAAGAGAAGGCACAAGAAGAAGAATGGTAGAAAGAATGACTTTGGAAACTTTGTTGGAGCGAATGTTATAGCAGCCATTGAAAAGGCGCTTGGTACCGAAGAACAAGCCATCCCAAGAGAATCACCAGTATTTGCCCCTTGCGAATCCGGATCAAAATTAGGATCCGCATGTGTGAAGGCGAGAGGCGATGAAAGAGGGGGTAAAGGCCAAGTTCCAGATGTGCCTGCCTCGGGAAATAGGACTACAAATAGGAAACAGGCTGCCGCGCTAAGATTAGGACCTGTGACGAGATCCATGTGCCAAAGCATTCCTATTGATAAAGATGGAGTAGTGCACAACAAGGTCACAAATCCGTTGTATGGGGCCGGAAATTCCATTTTCATAGAAGAGGACTTTCCAGAAGTAAACTCATCTCCGACGTCCTCCTCGTCTTCTACTTCTGGGACTGTAGTAAGGAAAATAAATGACAAAGGCAAAGCTGTATCGGTAATGATGACTAGGAAAAGCCAAAATTCCCAGACAACTCAAGAACAAATTTTAAAGATGCAAGAACAATTGGAACAGAAGGAGCGTGAAATGGCAGTTATGTCTGCAAAAATGCAGGATCTCCAGGCTCAGCTTACAAATAAAGCTATTGGATCAGGAAATGTCCATACATTCGAATCTTCAATGAGACAGAAGGAGTCTATGGTACCACCAGAGCTTGGGGCTTCAGGGAGTAAAGTACCTCCTGGAAGGGGGGAATATCCCTATGGAACCATGAACCCGTTACTAATGGCCATGATTGATGAAATGGTTCGAAATCAAGTTAAGAAAATTAGAGAAAAGGAAGATGAGGGCTTCCGAATGATAACAAAACCATACCCTTCATGGATAGATGATGTGCCATTTCCTCCCGATTTTTCTCAGCCAGATTTCAAGATGTTTGATGGAGTTGGAGATCCGAGGCAGCATGTAGCTCATTTCTTGTCACGATGCGGACCTATAGCCCAGAACGAGGCTTTGTGTTTACAGCTTTTCGTCCAATCATTAGAGGGACCAGCTTTCACATGGTACGCCAATCTCTCTGAGGGCTCGATTCCAAATTGGGAGTCAATGGTAAAAGAATTCCTAAAGCAATTCTGCAACACTCAGAGACGAGTTGGAGTGCCAGAGCTGATTGATACCAAGCAGCGTGATAACGAACCTGTAACTGATTTCATCGCAAGGTGGAGAGCTCTTACATTTGCTTGCAAAGAGAGGTTAACACAGGACGAGTTGCTCAAAATGTGTAAGAACAACTTTTGACATGAGCTATCCACTGCTCTAATGCCTCAAGATTTTGAAGGATTTAATGACTTGTGCACTAAAGCTCATGATATGGAGATGCATCTGAGCAAAAGAAGAAGCCAGGGTTACTGATAAGATTGAATCCTCGATAACAGCAGTAGTGGAAGCCCGAAAGAAATCTCCTGTTGTAATTGGGGTTCGAAAACCCAAGGAAACCAAGAAAGTGACCATGAAGGAACGGATGGAAAAGAAGTACTCATTCTCGGATGATTTGGTGGAAGATCTTTTTGAAGATTTGTTGGAACAAGATCTGATCACCCTTCCAGAAGTTAAGCGACCTCATGAAGTTGGGAAGAAGGACCCGAAATATTGTCCGTATCACCGTCTAATAAGTCATCCTTTGAAGGAGTGCTTCGTCTTGAAAGATAAAATCCAAGAACTTCTTGATTCGAACACCATTGAAATACCACCACAGGAGAAGATAACTTCAAATCCAGTCACCACCATGGTTCAAGGATTATCTCTAAGTCCTATGAACGAGAAATCTGGTACGCCAGATGACGAACACAATGGGGAGTGGGTTGTCTACGAGTCTAAAGGAATGAGGAAAAGGAAAAGTGCCACCTCAAAGTCTCTGAATGTTGGCCATGTAACATCGAAAGAGAAACCAAGGAGGTCCAAGGGTTCGAAAAAGAAGAGAACGAAAGTGGGCATGAAGAAACAAATGGAGAAACAAAAGAAGAAATCCCCAAAGAACAACTCTGAAGACGTTATCTTGGATGAGCTTCTGGTTCAAACACCTCGCTCTCCAGTTACACTAAAGGAGTTTATGCCTCCTGAATTACAAACTCCAGACGTACCATTTTTCTCAGATAAAGTAAAAGATGGGGAATTCTCAATCGGATGCATGGCCATAGTTATCATTAGTGATGAGAAAGTGAGGAAGAGGTAACTGAAGGCAGTGCTTCTAATCCCATCATCGTTCCTGACTCTCCGGTCTATTGGTGGGATACCATGATAAATGAGTCGTTGTATGTCGATGACTTGAATCATCCGTCAATGTCATATTATAAGGACATCTCAAATTGAGAATATGGTTGCATTCGTCTCCCCAAAGCACTATTCCTACCCATTCCACCTAGTTTACATGTTGATATGCATGCTGTATTAATTTCTATATCATCTCGCGACTAAGACATTCCATACCTAATGACAATGTGTCAGTGTCCGACACGTACTTTTGAAGAGTCCATGTAACATAGATTATAAGGATTTTAAAATTGAGAACTGGTTATCTTCCCCAAAGCACTTTATAGCCATTCCACCAAATTCGCCTCAGTATTTTGACTTCACTGCCGACTCCGACAAGACATTCTCCAGTGGCACCATCGGAATATTGTGGCTCCCCAGATTTAAAAAAAATAGAAAATTTAAATGCAAATCCAATGTTGAAGAAGTATGGAGCACCCGAAAAAGGCTGAGGTTCGAAAACTCCATTGACTCGCGAACCAAGCATACTCAAATAACAAATGAAGTTGTGGGATCTCCAAGATGGATGAATATCGGACGCTCGAAAATCCTAGTTCGTGTTATTCTTCCCTAGAGAACACTTATGACGAGGAAAATGTGTCAAATAATCATTGCACATGCCCCCCATGTTCTCCCTGCTCCATACACTCTCCATGTAATGTCATCATGATCGACATTGACTTTGCAGAGGGGCATGTTCGAGTCGACAGTAATCCGAGTGATGATGAAAAGGCAAGGATCGAAGCTAGAAGAGGGGGAGATCGGGCAAGTGTAATGGTTTCTTTGAAAGAAGAAGGGTCAGATGTTCCCAAAATCACATAATAGAAACGTCTCAGATCCTTAGATACCCTTTCCCTACATGGGTTGAAACAGTTCCATTTCCTAAGGGATATCAGGTTCCTCTTTTCTTTATGTACTCTGGAGTTGGTTGCCCAAGAAGACACTTGGTCCGATTTCTCGCCCAATGCGGAGACACAGTAAGGAGCCAAGCTCTGCTCTTACGACAATTTGCTCTCTCCTTAGATGGATTAGCTGAAGATTGGTTTTTTAACCTCCCACCTAATTCATTGCCAGACTGGGACACATTGGCTGATCAATTTTATAGGAAATTTTATGTGCCCAGACCTATTGAGATCGAGATGTTGGAACCTCTAGAAAATGATATGTCGGCTCAATCGTATAATTTGATGGGAGGGACTATTGATGAGAAAATTGAGATGTCGCTTGAACTTCGAGTAATGGGGTCTTTAAGACCTAGGAACGTGTTCCCTTCTTGGGTCGGACAAACCCCTTTTCCCGAAGGATACGAACTCCCAAACTTTGTTATCTACGAAGGTCATGGGGATCCCGAACGACATGTCCACCGTTTTCTTAAGCAATGTGGAGAAACGGCCCAAAGTCAAGCCTTATGCTTACGTCAGTTCCCACTGTCCTTAGATGGAATCGCCTTTGATTGGTACTGTTCACTAGAAGGAATTATTATCTCATCATGGGAAAGCATGAAGAAGGCTTTCATCGAGTCCCAATGCATGTATAGGCGAGACTCGAAACACCTAAGAATCACAATGATGACATTCCTGGAGGAAGGGGACATCATGGACGAGGGTGACGACAATGATGGCAGTTCCTCGGACGTCTCTTCAAATATGGTTCAGATTAGTGATGATCCCCAAGATTCTCAAAACGGGAGAAATCTATCGTTGAGGTCTGCAAGACATATCTAACTTACAAAAGAAGGCAACAAGACCGTCAACAATCTTCTGAGACTTCCCCCTTCACCGGTCAAAAAGAACTTTCCTCCGAAGAACAAGTCAAATACGATGTTCTTGCACATCTTAAAAAAGTTCCTGCACTTTTAAGCATATATGATGCTCTAAAAATGTCACCGGAACTTCGAAGGTCGCTAATATATGCATTATCAAACCCAGAAGATTTTCGGGATGAAGTGGATAAAAGAAGTGGAACAGGAACTAGGATCGCATGCACAACAATGATCTCGTTCAATGACGATGACATGCATGCAGATGAACCAGACCACAATCGTCCGCTTTTTATCACCGGGTTCGTAAATGACAAAGATAAACCGAGTAATGGTAGACGGAGGATCCGCAGTTAACCTTTTGCCAAAAAGAAGTCTTATTACCCTCGGAGTTCGCTTTTCGCGCCTACAACCAAGTCACTTGGTGATTCAAGGGTTCAATCAAAATGAACAATGCCCAATCGGAAAGGTGCGCGTGAAGACAAAGTTCAATGATATTGAGGAAGTCACTGAGTTCTTGGTTATTAATGTTGACACTTCTTACAATGCCCTGCTCGGACGACCATGGATGCACGACAACGATGCAATTCCCTCGACTTATCATCAGTGCATAAAGTACCCATTGCCTCCACCCAGAAGACAAGGGAAGATAATCGCGGATAATGATCCATTTCATGGAGTAGAAGCATACTATGCCGATGCTCGTTTTTACAAGTCAAAAAATAAGGAAAAGATGACAGAGCAAACCCAAGGAACCAAAACCCCAACTAAGAGGACGTTTCGTTATGTTCCGAAGTCCGAAAGAAGACCGGGGGCAAAAGCCTTAACACCCATTGATCCGACTGCAGAATTGAAAGGTAAATTTATTCTGCCATTAAGGAAGACAGAATGCACGCATGTTGATACCTACAACAAGTTTGTGGTGCCTCCTAAAGAAAAGGGTTTGAAGCCCATATGGTTTCATGCTATGGGAGATGTAGAGAGGATGCTATCAGAAGAATCTCCATCTGTCCAGGGAAAAGAAAGTCTTCCTCTAAAAGATGCGGAATACAGTGCTAAAACCACCCAAATGTTAAAAAATGTTGGACTGGATCCAGAAAAGGCACGTGGCGAAGGTGTAGCTCCTTTTGATTTAGTACTAACGGCAGAACAAAGAAAAGCTCTTCTCTCAGGGGATCCAATCGAACACCATAGGGCAGGTTTAGGATTCCAAGATGATTATTCTGCTGAGAATGTCGCCGTTAGTATGACATGTGTAAAAGAAGCTTCACACGATAAAATGAAAGATCACAGACAAGTAACATTGGGGGAAGCCAAAGTCGAATTCTCATTAGCAACTCGCTTTTGGACTCGCCAACTTTTGGATCGGGGAAAGATGGAAGAATTGGATTGTGTGAGATTAACACAGTCTTCGTGAACGTGACCAATGTCCGAGAAGGGTTAACTCCTGAAAATGATGGGGAGATTCAACCTGCACCCTCGGAGTTCGAAGGAGGACAAGCCACAGTTGACGAACTTCGGGAAGTGAACTTAGGAGATGGTGAAGACAAGAGGCCTACGTACATAAGCGCTTGTCTCCCCGAAGTAGAAGCCCAAAGATATGTTACCTTTTTAAAGGAGTATCGGGATGTCTTTGCATGGAATTACAATGAAATGCCTGGTCTTGATCCAGACATTGCGATGCACAAGTTGTCGGTTGATCCCAGCAAGAGACCCATCAAATAGCCACAGAGACGAACTCGATTGGAATTGACTGCCCAGATAGAAGCAGAAGTTGATAAGCTTATTCGGGCAGGTTTCATAAGGGAGGTTCAGTACCCGATCTGGTTAGCAAACATAGTCCCTGTCAAGAAAAAGAATGGGCAAATTCGGGTTTGCATCGACTTTGAGACCTCAATGAGGCTTGTCCAAAAGATGATTTCCCGTTGCCAATAACGGAATTACTAGTGGACGCAACCACAGGTTATGAAATTTTATCATTCATGGACGGATACTCGGGGTATAATCAAATCCGCATGGCTCCAGAAGATGAAGAGTTAACCGCATTTAGGACCCCAAAAGGTGTTTACTGTTACAAGGTCATGCCCTTCGGCCTTAAGAACGCTGGAGCTACGTACCAACGAGCTATGACTGTCATTTTTGAGGATTTGATCCATGATGTTGTAGAATGCTATGTTGACGACTTGGTCGTAAAGACGAAGAACAAAGAACATCATCTCGAAGACTTAAGGCGTATCTTCGAAAGGCTAAGGCGATGCAAGTTGAAAATGAACCCATTAAAGTGCGCTTTTGGAGTTTCATCCGAAAAGTTTTTGGGTTTTGTAGTCCGACATAGAGGAATCGAGATCGACCCTACGAAGATTAAGGCAATTCTCGAGATGCCTCCACCAAAGAACCTGTGCGAGCTAAAAGGGCTGCAAGGGAGGCTAGCATATATTAGGAGGTTCATTTCGAACTTGGCAGGAAGATGTCAACCTTTCTCAAAGTTAATGAAGAAGGGTACACCATTTCAATGGGACCAAGCATGTCAAAATGCTTTTGACAGCATAAAGGCATATCTTACAAGGCCTCCTGTACTCATGAGCCCAATCAAAGGAAAACCGTTGTTATTATACACCTTGGCTCTTGATGCCTCCCTAGGCGTGCTTTTGGCTCAACATAACGAAGATGGAAAGGAAAATGCCTTGTATTACTTAAGCCGGACGTTGGTCGGGGCTGAAATAAATTATTCGCCAATCGAGAAGACATGCTTAGCTCTCGTGTTTCCACTGCAGAAACTCAGACATTACCTCTTGGAACATGAAGTACAATTCATTTCAAGGGCAGATCCATTGAAGTATATACTGTCTAGAGCGGTACTTTCGGGGCGGATTGCTAAATGGGCTGTTATCCTTCAACAATTTGCAATAGAGTATGTTGCACAGAAGGCAGTAAAAGGTCAAGCATTGGCCGATTTCCTTGCCGCACATCCCATACCAGATGACTCTCCCTTAGCAATCGACTTACCAGACGAGGAGGTTATGCATGTCGAAGTCCAAAAAGGATAGGAAATGTACTTTGACGGAGCATCAAGGAGCCCTGACGGCACAAAGCAAGAAACAACCAAAAACAATAAATCAGGAATTGGTATTGTGTTTGTAACCCTGGAGGGTGCTCTTCTGCCATACTCTTTTGCTCTGTCAGAGGGCTGCTCGAATAACGAGGCCGAATACGAGTTTGTGATTGCAGGACTTGAGTTAGCACTTCAAATTCCCATAATTGAATTGACTATATATGGTGATTCACAACTCGTTGTAAAGCAGTTAAGAGGAGAATATACAGTTAGGCGAACGAATCTCGTTCCCTATCACGAGAGAGCAAATCAACTGCTATCTCAGTTTAGGAAAGTTCAGATTTTTCATATTAGACGAGGAGTCAACGCCCGGGCTGATTCACTGGTCGGTCTGGCCACGTCAATGACACTTCCCGACAATAAGACAATCACGATCACCGTCGGGGAAAGAAGGGTTTTACAACCGTTAAATCAGGTCCCTCAACTTGAACCTGTTTTCATCATTAACATGATTGAAAATGTGAAAGATTGGCGAGAACCCTTCATAAATTATCTCTTGTATGGAAGACTGCCAGAAGAAAAGGCAAAAAGGGCTGAAATTAGGAGACGTGCCGTTAAATTCATCATGTGGAAAGAAACTCTTTACAAGAGATCCTTGGACGGGGTGTACCTAAGATGTATTGCAAAAGGGGAAATCCAAGAAGTCATGAAAGAAGTGCATGCAGGTGTGTGCGGGGCCCATCAAAGTGGACCAAAGTTACAAATGCAGTTGAAACGACTTGGGTATTATTGACCTACGATAATCTCGGACTGTATAGAGTTTGCTAAAAGATGTCAGCTTTGCCAGTTCCATTGAGATTTTATTTATTGACCCCCAAAACCTTTGCATGTCACTACATGCTCATGGCCTTTCGCAGCATGGGGAATGGATGTAATTGGTGCCTTTGCAACCCCATCATCAGCCGGACATCGATACATTATGGTCGCCACTGACTACTTTTCAAAGTGGGCCGAGGCTGTACCTTTAAAAGACATAAAGAGTACTTCTGTCTCTGAATTTGTCAGGACTAACGTAATATACCGGTTCGGAGTCCCAGATAGTATCTTAACTGACAACGGCCAGCCATTCCAAAGCAATCCCTTGTATTTACTCTTTGCTAAATACAAGATCAAGCACAATCACTCCTCGCGGTATTATGCATCCTCTAATGGCATGGTGGAAGCATTTAACAAGACCCTGACAAAGATACTAAAGAAAATAGTAGTAAAAAACAAAAGGAATTGGCACGAAAAGCTACAAGAGGCACTATGGGCCTACAGGATTTCCTACAGGACCCTTACCCAAGGAACCCCGTATTCTTTGGTCTTTGGCGGTGAAGCTGTTTTACCGCTTGAAATTCAAATTCCCTCGTTACGGGTAGCTATCCAGGAGTCTTTGACAAATGAAGACAGCGCGAAGCTAAGATTGGCGGAATTTGAAATGTTAGATGAATGAAGGTTGTGTTTACCAGCAGAGAATGGCCAACGCCTTCAATAAAAAGGTCAGACTTCACTCTTTTAAGAAAGGAGATCTAGTTCTCATGGTTCGAACGCCAATTATTGTGTCCCGAAGAACAAAAGGCAAGCAGTGCCTACTTACTCACTACAATGGACGGTGAAAGAATAATTCCCCAAACAAATGCAAAATTCCTCAAGCGGTACTACCCTTGAAAGTAAAGCCAGTTAGAACCAAACACCCACCACCAATGGCTTAGTACATGGCTAAACTGCTGAAACGCCTCACCAAAGTCCACGGTAATAAATCATTGGATACTCGTGGCCCGCAAGAGTATAAATTGTGTACGGCCTAACCTAAACTACCAAACACCCACCACCAATGGCGTAGTACGTGGCTAAACTGCTGAAACGCCTCACCAAAGTCCACGGTGATAAATCATTGGATACTCCTGGCCCGCAAGAGTATAAACTGTGTACGGCCCAACCTAAACTACCAAACACCCTAACCACCAATGGCGTAGTACGTGGCTAAACTGCTGAAATGCCTCACCAAAGTCCACGGTGAAAAATCATTGGATACTCCTAGCCTGCAAGAGTATAAACTGTGTACGGCCCAACCTAAACTACCAAACACCCTAACCACCAATGGTGTAGTACATGGCTAAACCACTGAAACGTCTCACCAAAGTCCACAGTGATAAATCATTGGATACTCCTGGCCCACAAGAGTAAGGCCCAACAACAAAAGCCTACTCTTGGCCCGCAAGAGTATAAACTGTGTACGGCTTTACACAAGGCACATGTTATACTCATTATAAAAGCAAATTGTTACTCCTGAAACAAGATAAACATTGTAAAAGGTACACATGCTATCGAAAAGTTCACTACTCTAAAGAGCAAGAAAGTTAAGAAAATTCAAAAAAAGTATAAAAGCTAAATAAACAAAGAGGTCTAAACATCTCACGAGAAAGTAAAACACTAGTCTCCTAGGGCAGCTCTCACCTCATCAAAGGCACGTTTCAAAGAGTCAATAATAGAGGAATTCTTCTAATACATATCAAGAGCGTGAACAACAGCCTTCAAACTATTGCCGGATCGAGACAGTTCGTCTGATGTCTTAGACGGGTGAGCCTTCCATGCCTCAAGCTCGTCCCTGCTTGAAGGTAATTTGACCTCAAGTTGGTGAAGTTGCTGACCAAGTAAAGACATCTTAGCTTCAATATCTCCAGATTGTATCTTTGTCCTGGATATATCCTTTGTAGACTGAGAGACAGCCTCAGAAGCCTCACGATGAGATTGGCTTACCCTTTCAAAGCCTGCCTTTGCATGATCATGTTGCATCTTCAAGTGTTCAAGAGAGCCACCGTTAGCAGTGGCCTTCTTAAAATATGCTGAACATCTAATGAAAATTTTCACTTCAGCACGAAAAGAGTGGTAGTCAACTTGTATAGAATCCAATAAGGCAAAGACTCTATTCGCTTCGGCTATCATGCCCTTAATATCTGCCAGAGACCACGCTCGGAGGCTATTAACCAAACCTGTTTGGATGGCTCGAACGGCCTCATTGTATGCCTCTCCAAGCTTAGTAGCAGTTGCCTCCAGAGGTTTGGGAGATGTCAACTCTCGGAGTACAACTTCCAATGCCTGTCTTGAGTGAGTATCCTCGCCCTCTACTAGTTCGACTAGTGGTTGAACCATGATCTCCTCGACAAATTCTGCGATATATTGGTGGAAGTAAGAATATATAGAGTGCAGTTTGCTTAATATCTTTTACCTTTATTTCAAACTTACCACGTGAAAAGTCCTTAGAAAGACTAGCTTGAGAGACTTGAAAAGTTCATGTAGCATCTTGGGAGGATGAACCGATGTTTGAAGGTAAACCCTTGTCACCTACTGCGTCAAAGTTCGAGATTAATACATAACTATCATACGATCAAATGAAATCTTAGACCCTAAGATGTAAACAAATGGATGTACCTTGAGGAGCATCCGGGAGTAAAGAAGGGAGAGGAAGCTCAAAACTTGATGACTGGTAAGTTACTTGAGGAGCTGAACTCCTTGGATTACTTACCGTTGGATTATGTTCCCCAAGACCTATCCGATTCCGATTCGTTAACAGGTGAATCATTCGAAGTTGGATTATAATCCAAATCTGGACCATCCAAGAAGATTTCATCACTTTCATCCTGAGAGTTAGCTAAAGACTCCGAAGAAGCAGTTAAAGACCCAACACCAGAAGTCTCTTGCCTAATATCATTTAGGTTCTCGATTCGAAGCCGACCTAGGGCGGGGATGTCGTAACCTTCACCGTTAAACATTTGAACAATTCTCTCTTCGTGATCCATGAAAAGATTGTTTAGGAAAATCCTGAATTGTTGCATGGGGGTAACCTTCACCATCCCTGGATTAGATGGAGTTCCGACGCAATGAGCACGATGATACTTCTCAGGGAAGGATTCGGGCAAGGAAATAACATGAGCAGAAGGGTCGGCTCTCACAATAGTTGCCTTGGGAAGTCCCTTTTCCTTCCAGAATTGAGTAAAAACCGCAAACAGATCATCAAAACTAGGAGTAGAGTCCAGGCAGACATCATCCCATGCGAGAAATATAAGCCCTATATGCTGGGAGGTTTGTTCTAACTGTGCCGCCGACATTTCCTACTGGAGGAGTGGGACATGAGCTTGGTCCAGACTTGGTTATCCTCTTAATAAGAGAGTCTTGCTTGGGCTTCAGCTTCTTGGCCTTTTTCTTCTTTGCCTTATTCAGGGGACTACCATATCTCTTAATAGCAGAAGACAGTAGTTTGCAGAACCGCATAAGTCGTATCCACCCACCACTTTGAATAAGGCTTCGTCACCAAAGTTGTCGCATCTCGATTTGGTAAATATATAATCATGTCAGGTCCAGAATGCGTCATCTTGCACCAATAAAAATAAAACTTTGCATGCGTAAGATCCTTCTTTGGATCTTCCGAAGGTAGAGGGCACGTCTGAACAAAACCACCTTGGCGGGCAAAGCGGGTAAAAGTGTACGATTCAACATTTAGTAGAGCACCGGCTTTATAGGTCCCCAGAACGCAATGAAGTTAAGTAATGAAGTCAAGTAGCCAAGGAGAAAGTCTGAGATTTTTCTGCCATTACTTGAAACTGTGATGGTCTGATCATCATATTCACTTTTATCGTCAAGCCCACGGAACCGAACTTGATTAGGGTAGCAGAAAAAACCATCTACATCTTTCGGGTGAAAAGTGGTAGGCTGCTGGTTTGCTATGTATGCCAAATAAGGCATGAAACCCTCAAGTTCTGGACAAATCATAGCTGGAAGTTGATGAGGATACGTTATAGGGAAGTACATGGAAATCCATCCAAAAAGATATTGAAACGGCCCCAAGATGCTTTCTTTCCCGGGCAAAGATGATGTTGAGGCAATCTTTCCAAGTGTATGATACAAAGAAGCAAGTATTGGAATTGCCAGGCTGTACCTTATCCCTTTTGCGATTTTTCCGGCCATCACAAAAGTAGTTAGACGTATCTCCTTGGTAGGAAACACAAAACTACTGAGCCAAGTAGCAAGAAACCCCGCCAAGTATCCTTTTGGCAAGATATTGGATTTCCTCCGAAATCCCAAATTTTCGATAGGCCCTTTAAGCAATTCCAAGCCATTTGCAGAGAAAGGTGAAAATGTGGGGAGCTCTACTGTATTCTCGGTAAAGCACGAAAGCCAAGTCTTGAAACTCTTCTCGCCAGAACATTCATTTGCAAAGATATTGAATAGTTCACGAGATGCTGTAGGGGTGGAAGCAGAGTACAGGGTTTCATTCAATGCCATATACTCGTCGTAAAATTCAACTAATATGGGGAGACCGCTAATCTTGTGAAGATCCCATATGGAGATACAAAGTTCACCATAGATCGCGTGAAAGGTATTGGTATCTGGTGACCAACGCTCTAAAAACCCTTTGAAAAGGTTGACATTACGGTCATAGCCAAATTGGGACAAGTAGACTGTTGTATGAACCCCAACTTTCTTCAAAATCGCCGAGAATGCACGGAGGATGCATTCACCCAGAATGCCCGACCCCACTCCTAGAAGTACGGAGAGATACCACGAATGCTGAAAGAATCTTAATTCGTCTTAAAAGGATCTTGTAGTCCGAACGGCTTGCCGACTCATTCGATGGACGTAATAAAGGAGCATCCTTTAGCACGAAGCCTTTCAAAATACCTCTTTCGGATATATCGCAACACTTTCGAACAACATGAAAAGTCAAACTCGAAGTGTTAGGAGGCATAGGAATGTAGGGAGTAACATCTTTAGCTGACAGTACATCATGAATTGAAGGTTGCCTAACAGCCTTTGGTCCAGACTTGTCCAAAACATCAGCTTCCACACAACGGAGATTTTCGAACGACTTTTCAAGCTCCATGTAGTCTATATGATTGCAAAAAAGAGAGAAAATGGTTTAGTCAATAATAAATTTGACTAAGTATATTTTTTCTTATGATAAAAGACGAAAGTTCGAAACAAGGCAGTCACCGAAGACGAAAGCCTCTACTAGAAAGGTCTAAGGCCTGAAATCCACTCACAAGGGCCTCATTTCTTGCCATGACGGATTGGCCGGAGAAGTGCAATCTGACACGAGCCTCCCACTAAAGGAGGATGCCAAGGGCATAGATTCAAACGAATCCGTCTTGACAAGAAACTCCTCAAAAGGAGGTTGCCAATACAGTGTTCATATCTAAAATTCCTCCGACGAATATCCACCAAAGGACAAAAGTAAATGAGGCTTCGGAGCTAGGAGCATCGCGACAGTAGTCCTTTCAAAAAGACCTAGGACATACTGAATTTGGTGACGAAAGTCTAAGACTTAGGCCAAATTAAGCTCGGTGCTTAGACGAAGACGAAGGTTGTCTCAAGAAGGGAAATCTAGGCCGACGTATAAAGCCCATAAGGCGACGGCCAACGAAAATCTCCACATCAGGGAGAACCTAGGCCGACGCGCAAAGCCTTGATTAAAACAAATGCCTTGAAGCCAAGTGTGACAATTCGGAATTGCCACAAGAGATGAATTATACCTCTTAGATGTAATGCGGGGAAATAGTCTGAAGATATCCGATAATAGAGTGAACTTGTCGAAATGGGATACCTGGCTAAAAAAAAAGAGAGCTAAATTCAACGATAAAAGGCATGCTAATTCCAAAACCCAAGAAAAGCCAGCTGTTTTGCACAAGTGAATTTTGCACATGTAAGTGGTATCAAGGCATTATGAGACAAAAGGGGTGCAATTCAAGAGGATATTTCAGTTTAATGCCTTCAAGCGGAACAAAGCATGCAAAGGCAATTAGCACAAGGAAAGCAACACAAGAAGCATACAATTTCTGCAAGTTTGATACAAGAAACATCCTGTTGATAATAGACGGGACTGACATGAAGAGCATGCTAGTTTCTTTTGAAAAACAGCACAGTGGATGTCTTGCTTTACGTTGCATAAACACAAAAGAAAAGGGTCTCGACTTCCTGATATCGATACTTCTTTGCAAGTACATATATACAGCATATTGCAAAATAGCCGAAGTGCAAAGCTTGAAGGCTCATTGCAGGGAAACGGGAAGATGTTTTGAGCAAAAAGGGGGCATGCCTTCAAGAAAAAGGGAGGCAATTGCTTATTCAAGTCACTTGTAGCAGGAAGTAGCAAAAAGGAAAATAAAAGCTCACCGCAGTCAGAAGGTCAGAGTACTTGTGCGTGCATGTGAACCTGGTGTGCAATAGAAAGAAGCGCCGGAAAGAAAAAGAACAACCAATGTGAAAGGTTGAAGAAAATCCATGGCTTTGATACTTAAGTACCCGTTTCTGTTGCACCAAGCAATTTGCCTCAGCAAAGATGTTCTGTCTTCATTTTGTGCTCGTTAATGCAGATGAGTACAATGGCAAACAGCTGCTTTGGCTATGTTAAAAGTGCATGCATATGCTGAAATTTATTAGAAAGAAAAAAGGTTGTTATGTGTATGGTATAAATTCACAAGTCCTGTCGCTGCGAAAGAGGTCTAGTAGGGAAGCAAGCTGGGGCAAATATAAAAAAGAAAAAGAATCCTTTATTCCATAGTCCTGCTGTTCATGGAAAAATCCAAGGAAGCAAAAAACTGCATGTCTTTGTGCTCATTAGTATAGCAAAACACAGATGCAAAAAAGCTGCTTCGGTTTTCTTATATGCTGGAATTTAGCAGGTTGTCTTCGTATGCGTGGACAACTGAAACAAGAAAAGCAAAAGGGAGCAAATTCCTTGGACCCTGCTGTTTGTAAAACTCCAAAGGAACAAAGGAAGAAAAACAAAGAAAGGACCAAAGAATCTCTTTGAAACTGATACACGTGCATGTGTGTGCTCATATAACACATGGTGCACAGCAAATATCCCAAGAAAAGTTTCTGTTAGCAAGGAAAAAATAAAGAAGCATGATCTGGTCAGGAGAAAATTACTCATTGCTGATGCCTTCTTTTTAGGTATATGGACAAGTAATATGGTAAACAAGGAGGTACCTGAAACTCTCGATTTGTAGAAGAAAATTTACTGTAAAAAGGGGTTCAGAACTTGGAGAAAGAAAGGGCAATGGAAAGGGCAATGGAAAGGCCATACGCATGAAAAGCCCTAGCAACAAAGGGCACTAAAAGTCCTACAACACTATCAAGTTACAGGAATTAAAAAAGGGATTATACCTGAAAGCTTGGGCTGAAGAAAGCTTGTTGCTGCAAAAGCACTATGACTGAGTTATCGTACAGATTTCTGTACTCACAGGGTATTGGAGGCTGGAAAGGACAGTTATTTAAAGCAAGACTACAAATCCTAGTATGACTGTAGTTCTCCAAAGGATGAGATTAAATCAACTGCAAGACCACAAATCGTACTAGGATTACAGTATTAGTGATCTAAGTACATCCTATTATTCTAATACAATTAGGACAAAGAAATTTGCCGGGAACAATTACATGTGGGCCCTAAAAAAAAGAACAAAAAAAAAATTAAAAAGGGCTGTACAAACCCGAAAGAGGGTTAAAAAAAAGGCAGCAGCCGGAGAAAAAAAAACCGAAACTTTTGTGAAATACCAGAAACTGGGTCACAAAAAAAAATTGCACTTAGGCCCCACCCAAAAAAAACCTGCCTTAGTGCAAAATTATTGCAATCAAACCCTATACAAAACAAAGGGTCTGCAATACAGGAGTGCCTAAATTATAAATAGGTCCCAAAAATTTTAGAAACTACACAAGGGCCAAAAAATCAATCAACAAGGACGGACATCCACCTCATATACAAGTGAAGATAGCGGTAGTAGTTGATGTTATAAAGGAATGATCAACAAGGAAGCAACTCATCTCATGCAACCGGGCTCATGGATGAAGTGCCAAGAGTTCGTGATTCATGTAAGCAAGATGGGCTTCCATAATCACGAGGGGGCATTTGTTGGCACTTAAATTTCAACCAAAGATTATTTAGGATTCATACTGGACGGTTCGAACAAGACAAGTAGGTTTCGAGCTTTATCAAAGTTCGAACCCACACCATTTGGATTGAAGATTAAAGGTGCACAAGGTTCACTACTGATCAGTGGGCTGAAATTCGAAGGTTTTTGTGGGCCTGACAAGGTTTCGAACTCCACTGAAGTTCGAACTCGCATGTGGACTCGAAGATGGACTTTGTAAATCGATGGGCCATTGAGGTTTCGAACCCTTTAAGTTCGAACCATTCCAACTTTACTTAAAAGTCCGAAGCCCAAGACCAAAAGGAAGGATATTCATCACATGATTGAATCATCTCCTGGAGAAGATAAGCCAAATGGAAGAAGACTTATCTGGAGAAACAACCAGATAAGCTTCAAAAGATTCCTGTGGAAGCCTCTATAAAAGGAAAAGGCAAATCCTACGTAGAGGGGGGGGGAGAAGTTTCAAAAAGAGTCAGAGACAGAAAGAGAAAAGAGAGAAAACACAAGCAATACAAAAACCTTCAAGCACTATGGCTATAGGTATAGGGTTCCAACCACCGGTTGGTTGAAAACTTTGTAACTCGGGTTAATTCCCGCCTTCAATAAAGTTTTGTTCATCTCTTTTACATTTTGCGTTGGTTTTCTTATTTAGTTTATCTAGAATCGGAGGTTTTCGTCGATAGTTCGTTCGACGATGTAATTAACGATCTCAGAGGTGTTTGATCGGAGACGGGATCCCCACAACCATAAAGTAAACATCGACGCAAAATTCAACGTCGATGGATGCTTGTTCGCATTTGATTTTAGATCGACCCTTTGTTCTTTAAGTTCTCAAAATCAGCGCTAACACTGGCCATGGGGATCGATCATGAGCTGGGTTGGGCTTCAGGATCACCTTCTAAGCTAGCAGCCATCTCAGTTTGCCAGGAAGGTTGGACACTTGGACCACATACAAGGCATTGCCAATGATTTTCAGCCACTTTTGTTTAATGACAGTGGTTAACCTCTGATCTAGGAAATGTTTTAAAATCTGATGATCTGTCCTTATTTCAACAGTGTGGCTTAACAAAAATGTTTGCCATTTTATCCTCTGCAGCAATGAAGGCCAACATCTCTTACTCATAAGTAGAGAGTCCTTGGTGCTTAGGAGCCAGGCCTTACTGAAAAAAGCAATAGGTCTCCCAGCTTGCATGAGTACAGCCAAAATCCCTGTGCCACTTGCATCTGTTTCTGGAATGAATGGTTTGGTAAAATCAGGCTTTGCTAGGACAGGATTAGTGGACATTGCTGCCTTGAAGATCTCAAAGCCTGCTACAGCTTCTTTATTGCAACTGTACTGGCATTTCTTCAAGAGAATGGTCCGTGACTTAGAAATGAGGCCATAATTCTTCACAAAATGCCTATAATACCCAATGAGGCCAAGGATATCCCTGAGGTTCTTGATTGTCTTGGGAATAGGCCACTTATGCATGCTAAAGTCTTGGCATAATGAGCTGCCACCCCAGCAGCTGATATAATATGACCCATATATTCAAGCTGTGACTTCCCAAATTCACACTTGGATAGCTTTGCAAATAATTTGTTGGACTACATAAATTCGAAGGTAAGCCCTTTAGGTGATGTAAGTGATCCTTGGTGATTGACTATACATTATATCATCAAAATATACTAAAATGAACTTTCTCAAGTAGGGACTACAATTCATTAGGGCCTGGAAAGCAGCAGGAGCATTGTTGAGGCCAAAAGGAACCACCCTGAACTCTTACAAGCCTTGGTGAGTGATGAAAGTAGTTTCATACATATCAGGTTCATGGACCCTGATCTGATGATAGCCCGACGTTAAATCCAATTTGCAAAAGACATTAGCCCCATGTAGTTCATCTAATAACCCTTCTGTAACAGGGCTAGGAAATTTGTTGTTGATAATCATCTTGGTCAGAGCCCTATTAATCTACAGATAACCTCCAAGTCCCGTACTTCTTACCCAGAATTACAGGTGATGCAAATGGAGTGGTACTGGACTGGATTTCCCCTTTCTTTTAACATTTGCTAGAAATTTTTTTCTCAATTTCTCTTTTTGGACAAAGGTATATTTGTAGGGTCTCTGGTTCACAGCTTCACTGCTAGGTTTAAGGGGAATTTTGTGGTCATGCCTCCTAGGAAGGGTAGACCCTTAGGCTTATAAAATATATCAGAAAATTCTTGCAAATGTGATTGATAAAGGCATCAGGAGAGCTGGGTAGCTTCCGAGCTGATAAGGCACAAACAGTCATGAGTCTGTGACAACCTGCACCCATGCGCTGAAAACCCGCTGGCTTTCTCCCAGTAAAGAGTCGCCATCTTATTTTTACAACAGAAGGAAAAACTAGAAAAACTCTAAGTTAGATTCTGTGAACGCAAACGGTTAATCTGGCATGCCAAATTTGTAGTTTTGAATTTGCAAATTAGGAAGGTATTAGGCAACTCATTACACCTCAACAGTCTCATATTGCTTAGTTACTTTACAGTCATGCTTTTAAAGAAGACGATAGCATCTGTGAAAATAACATGAAACAATGAAATAAGAAAAAAGGCATCAGTTTGGATTCGAATCCGAGGATGCAGCGCAGATTGCCTACGTATCTGACGGACTATCGGAATCAGATCCAATGTAGTTGACAGAAAACTTTTGTGGTGGTTCGGCGTTTGCATCTGGATTTGATATCAGAGAACTGCTTTTAGTGTTTGTTTAAAAAACTATATATATGATCAAAATTAATAGATCAATTGTACACAAGCATCTCGTGGTTTAGACGAGTTGTAAAAGTGCACTTTTGGTTCCATTTTTTGCAAGGGGCCCCTGTGGTGGTAATTGTGTTGCATCTGTCAAAAAAACCATTTAAAGTGGTGTGTGATGCACACGAGTTGAAAAGATACGTTTTGGCCATGTTATTGCATGCAACTTACTTTAATACCCTTCAATTGCTTTTATTTTCCTCCCATGTCCTCTTTTCTTCGCCACTACTCTAACCCCACCCAAGACTGACCTAGCAGCCACCAACCCTGCTCATCCACCATCAGCACCACATGTATCCCCCAATCAATCAATGAAACTTGCCGCTCCTCCCCCTCGTCACCAGTACCCCGTCACACGTCCTTGTCACCACCACTCCGTAGCCCCACTTCATCGTCACCATCACCCCGCCACCCCTTCCTCTGGTCATCACTACCCCTGATGGCTCTCATCTTTACTTTTAAACCGGCACAGTTGCCGGCCCGTGTCCTCATCACCATCACAAGTCCCCCTCGTCAACATCACTGGAGGCCACCTCTTATCTCGGCATTTTCTCCCCTATCGACACCATCTTCATGGTCGCTACCGTACTCCCGGTCCCCTCCCCCGCGCGGGCATGCGTCCATCCCGCCAATCCAAGGTCGCTCTAAAGATCTCCATTGCCACGCCGTCTTAGATCTGAAATGTCGGGTCCGTGTTCAATTGGTCAGTTTAGGGGTAAATTTGGTATTTCCGTTCTGTTACAAATACCTGTCAGTTGAAACACGAAGTCATCACAGGGCCCATTTGCAAAATCAAGGGTTTGTTTTTGCAAGTCGCCCAAACCACAAGGTGTCTGTATGCAGTTCACCCCAAATTACTTGATTGAGAAAGAGAGTGTTGAGACATTACAAGTATCTGAAAAATTTAAGGGAGTCTAATGACACCAAGTCATGGACACAATCGCAAAATTGGTGATGGGGTTGAACAAGTATGATCAATTATCATCATAAAAAGATAATTATATCAATTAAATCATATGCCTGATATGTTCAATATCAATCACAAAAGTAAAACCATAGAGCATGGAAATATAATCAATAATGCCAATTCAATCACAGAGCATGTTTGACAAGTGAATTCGAAGATAAACCTTAGTATGCAATTTACATGGTTAGATATTACCTTTTGTGACAAATTTAATGTTGCCCAGGGTAAAGATCTTATTGCTTGATCTTGGATAATCTTCCACAAGATTGGTATTCAATTGGTGAGGAAAAGTTGAATTTCTTCGCACCTTGGTTGCCGTCTATGGATGTGGGATTCATTGGAGCTGGTTTGAATGATTATGGTTTATGGGTGAGAGATAATTTTAACATAGTATCAAGGTGGTTTATGATGAATCGCCGTCTCTAGTTTGAAGCCGAAGACCTTCATATATCGCTTTAAAATCCTTGGAGGCTAAGAAAACCCACTTTGGGGGTGCAAAAGGGACGTATTAATCCCGAGGGTCTAGGACCTTTCTACGTGCCTGAGGGAAGGTGTACTGCCGGGTAGGTCAGTAGCTTGTTTTATGGGGTGCCTATACTGACCAGTACGGATGCAGAGTGAGCGTACGACAGGACTGTGCAGATGGACCAACTTTGTGAGCTTTGTTCTCTCTTCTGAAGTCCGATTTAGGCCTTCTTTATATCAATGAAAAGCTATTCAAGTCTATCTTCACATGGAATTGGAATCACTCAGAAATACCACATATAACTCGTGATATTCAGGAATAACTAAGGATATGTCAGATACGAACAAGTTCGGTAATCTATAAATATCTCAATCAATACTTAACAAAATTAGGCTCATGATATGTCCATGGAAAGCTAGCTTAAAGCCTTTTCTAATGATGTTAATCACATAAAATAAATCCTCAAGATGCGCGAATAATGAGTCACCAAAACGAACTGTTGTGCGCTTGCACCCGAACTGTACTCCTACCAAGCAAAAATAATTCAAGACAAGCATATATCATATCTAAAGCCCATGAAACATACTACAACATGCTATAAAGATGTCAAGATGTAATGATGACGATTTGATTATTCATGCCAAATGACCTCTAGATGGATGCGACAATGCAAATATGGGGTGTCTACAGAGTCCTTAAGTATTCTTCTTCAAGAGTTTGTTGATAACAAAATCCCTCACCACCTTGTTAGAAATGGTGCTGTCATGTTCTCCTCTGAGCATCAGTTTGACACTCCTTCGTAAAGAAGACCTGCTGCTTGTTGGACTTTAAAGATAACAGGGTCATATTGTTGCAACCATTCCACGCCTAAAATGACCCCACCACCACCTAGCTGTAAAGGCCTTTATATCAGAGGAGAAAGATTGCCTTGTACTTCCCATTGGAAATCCTCGCGGGCAGTTTTTACTCAAATACCGTGTGCCATCAGCCACTGTGAGTAATGGTCTTGCAGGCACCATGGTGCAACCCAACTTCGAGGCCAATTGCTTATCAATAAAATTCAAAGAAGAACCACTATCAATGAGTATGAAATTGGGTTTTTCTTCACCGCCCCACTAATCTTGATAGTTCTCGGTCCAGATCGACCAGCCAAGGCATTTAGGGATAACTCAGAAATGTCAGTGGGATCCACCTCTGTTTCCTTCAACATATCGTGATCAGGTTCTAGATCACCCTCTGGATGAGTCTCAGCCTCCAGTAAATCATCCTCTTCTGCCTTTAAGACAGAGTTGCTTCCTACTACAATCTTGCCCTGGCCATAAAACTTCATTACATTTAAAACATAACCACTTTTCCCTCCTTTCTTCCTTTTCTACCTCTGTAAGCCACCTGAATTTCTTGGTAGCTGGGGTAGGCTTGGTCAAATTTTGGCTTGGCTGATTATTAGGTTTTTATGAAGTGTGGACAGAGTGAATGCTGGAAGGAGTTTTTTGACCAAGCAATCCAGGGTTGCAGCGGTTGTAATTTGTTCGTTATGGCTGGTTGTTGCAATTGATTAGGTAAAGGATTGGGCACATAGGAGGAATTATAATTGGTACTGGGGATTGGAGTATTAGACTGCTTATTGAAGGTTGTTGACTTGAGAGATTTGGATATGGAAGCCTAGCATAACTGATAGCCCGAGTCAGTGTGCTAGGATTGAACATAACCATAAAAAAATATTATCCTTCAATCCAATTAAGAAACTGGAAATGAAATATGCTTCATCTAAATTTCTGTGCTCTGCAACAACTAAAGGCCTTAGGCTTCAAATCTGGTTTGAAAAATCCCTTACTGTGGTAGTTTGGCTAAGCTTGTTAAACTCCCAATGAATGTTTATGATTGACAGTCTCCACAAAACTAACATATAATTTATCTACAAATTCTGACGAAGAAACTATGCCTTTGATTTCCAAATAGGATTGCATCCAAAGATCTGCTTCTCCTTCCATGACTAGGGAAGCAAATCCAGCTTTTTGGGTATCAATCATTGGGTGGAAAGAGAAGTACATTGCACTTCTTGACCCTGCCCTTGGGATCAGTGCCATCAAATTTAAGAAACACCATTGGAGGAACCTTGAAGCTGGGATCGCAACTGCTCCTTGTTCTGCTTCTTTTCTTATAGCAGGATATCTTCAGATGACCTCCCCCTTGGATCCTTCCACACCATTTTCAGGTCTAACAGCTTTGGTTCTGGCTATTAAGGTTGTCATCTGTTGAAGAACTGCATCAATCTTGGCATTAATGAGGCCTCCTTCTGATGTTGATAACTTTTGTTGAAATCCTGATTGTAGAGTTCCTACAGATTGGAAAATTTGCTGTAACTGTGCTTGGGTAACTTGCAATCTATCTTTGAATTGGCGAAATCTAGTTCCTTCTGCCATGGTTAGAGCTTCCAAGGATTTGAAACTCTAATACCACTTTTTAAGAACTTTGATGGTGACACACAGTAATCTCAAAACACCTTGTTCTTCTTGGTTAGAAGAACTCCTCTTGATTGAAACACAATCGAGCCCTCATTCTCTTATTATCAACCTTCTTGCCTTTGTTCATCATCAAATCCTATTCTTATGCAAGAGTAACTGACTGACAAGCTAACAGAATCAGTTAGAAGTGGTAGTCGTCCTATTGACCACAGTCTAACAACCTTGTAACAGATTTATAACAGACTACCAACTGCTATGCTGTCATCATGATTAAATACTCTGGCAGGTGGCCTGACAAATGACTCCAAATAGTGTCGTTCTAGAAAAACTCACTCTCAAGCATCTGAGCAGTCACGTGAATTGAAATATTTCTTAATAGAAGCAAGGCAACTTGAGAATTTAAAAGGATCACCACTTCGTGTGAAATATGGGATCTTGAACCCATATTCTTGCAATCAAAACTTCACACTTTCATTCGCTCTGATACCAACTAATGTAGGACGCAGGGGGGAGGAAATGAGACGTGCTGCTGTTTTTAGGGGCTGTTATGATATAATAATTGGGGACAAAGAATGAAGAGGGAAACAATCTAGGCACCAAAGGCAGGGTTCTTAGGCATCTCCTCTAAGAGAAGTATATTTAGGCATCATGCTAGGTTTCTTGAGCATCACAGTGAAGAGAGATGCGTCACACACTGAATTGCATGAAGCTGCAAATTCCTTGTCATTTCTCTCCAGAAAATAGCGAGTACATGACATATAAGAGAACTAGAGTAGACACAAAGATACTAAAGGATTGGAAATAAGGGGTTTGTGGGCATCAGTTCAGCCAACTCGAATCTTGGAGGATCACAACATGTGCAAAACTGGTAGAGCAGAAAATCAGCAGCCAGATTTCACAATTTTTCCAAATAAAAATAGCAACAAATCTGTAGAAAATTAGCAGGGAACGGTCCTAGAAATTCCTAAGATGGATCCGGGCAATGCCATACGACAACCTGGGGCTTTTTGTCAAGCATATGGACCATTTAAATGCTCTGTTAAAACTGAACCGGCTTTAATTTTAATTCTTTGGGCCCATTCCTGTTCCACCTCTCTTGACTGCATTACCCTAGGTGTGACGCCTAGGTTAATTTCTCTCTGGTGAGATGCCTAAATTCCCTAGGTGTGATGCCTAGGTTTTTTCCTGTTCATTGTTTGTCCCAAACTCTACCATAGCAGCCCCTATAAAGAGCATGTCTCTTTCCTTCCTGCTGCTCCTGCATCAAACAATTATACTCAAGTCAATATGTATCACAATCAATCGATGCACATAGCTTAAACCAAGACACATATAACTGGGACATAGTTTATGTTTATTGCGGCGCAAAAGCTAATCCATCGTAGCCATAACGGGCCAACCGATCCATCGTAGCCTTAATTTGGTGACATTTCTTACATTACCAAATTCCTAGATACACTTGATCACTTTTGAAGGATATACATGACATTTACCAATGATTAAACATTAGGTGAATATCTAAAATTTTGTTGACATGTGCATTTTAGGTCTTAGTTGTAGAATTCTAGTATGTAGGCCACATATCTCCCTGAAATTCTTGAATTTGCGGTTCCAACTTGGGAGTGTGATTCCAGGTGGGTTGGGGTTGCATAACTTAGGTAGCCTCAGATTCTTCCTGTCGATAGTACAAATTTATTTATTGGTCATCGTTAATGTAGGTTTAGGGTATTCACAGAGAAAGAGGAAGACAAAGCTCACCAGGTGTTAAGCTAAGAGAAACCATGCTGCTCTTGGTTCTGATATTTACTAGGGTTGGTCACTTCAATGGAAGCAGAGTGCACCTGGGAGTGGGTCTTTCGTAGTCCTTTTGTCTAAGGATACAGGGCTGTGGGGTGGCCACGACAAGGTCTTATATGACTGGTCTATTAGGCAAAAAGCTTTGCGCAATTACTTCACGAATAATATTAGATTTTCTGCTGAACGGAAGCATAGAGCAGCTGGGTACTGCAATATTATATAGACGACAATTCGTACTGTATGTGTATATGTTCTCTACGCTTATGGTGTCCACGATATGGATTGTTAATTGCATAAAAATATTAATAATATTCATTTAGCAAAGCCGCTCTCAACTGGGATTCTTCTAGGTGCTTCCGCTCCCGCCTGTGTAACTATGCTTTAGATTGTATTTCTATGTGAACGGGGTTGGAGTGTGATTCTCTTGTATCCTTTCATCTTTATTGGCTTTATCCTGAATTTCTTTTTCTAGCTATAATCACTGCCCGAATTCCGTTTATCAATCTAGCACATGTTAAAACAATTCCTTTCCGTAACCTCTGCACACGTTATAAAATCCCTGTAAAAAGACTGATCATCTTCATATAATATCTCAGGTTATTCCTTTTCCATCTACATGTATTATAACTTTCTCTTGTAAAAATGATATATTTTCTATGAACGATCTACAAAGTGACTAGAAGGATGTAAACAGTTCTTTTCCTCTTCTATATTTCAACTCTTTTGAGTTTGCTAAGCACCTGATTTATTCATACCTGTCATGATGAGTAGAAGTGTTTGCTACAAACTTGAAACGTTAAGATTGGAACTGATGGCTTTAAGTTTCAGTTTTGTACAAACCCTAAGTTCATTAATAGTGAATCATACAAGTAAGCTTCATATTGTTCAGTCTCAGAGAGTGTCGTGTGATAGCCCGTATCTCTACTCAACTCAATTCCCCAAGGCGTTGTCCCAACTACTTGGGTTCGGCTTCATGAATTGCTTTTGCAATGTTTACAATTTGAGAATTTGGTAAGTTATTGATTTTTCAAAAATACGTCTATTCAGAATCAACAAAGTTCTCTTCCGTGGTAATAATGTTTGTCAGAAAAGGATTGCTTGATATCTTCGGACATTTTCTTGAATTGGGGAAGAATATTTTGTTTCAGAAAATCTTCAGAGAAGTGTTCTTCATAGATACTTGCAGAGTAAGTATTGGTGATGTGAAAGCATGAATATGTCACCTTATTGCTTGCCATCATATCATGGATTGGGCTGTACTAAGTGTTAGGATTTTGTAGGAGTTGGACCCTCTTAACTTACATAGTAATCTCTAAGCTGATGATCATTCTGAATTAAAGGTGTCAAAAACTAACATCAATACGTGTAAAAGCTTTACCTCTGTCTATTATGTGTATGAAAAGGCTTTGCTGTAATCATGTAATCAATGAGTTTTTTTCCTGTCATGCCTTCACAGAGATACAAAGGATACAACTCCAAGATAAATAATTACGACTCCCGTTTGGATGAAACAAGTTCTAAGATGATGCACGGCTCAAAGCATTTTGAAAATTCTTTACACCAACAATTTAAGCAAAAGCCCTCTTCGAATCAACGCAATCATTTTCTTGAGAGTAACTCATCAATGGAAATGCATGAAGATGCCGGAGAAACATCAGTTTATGACCTCATGGACAATAATGAGATAAAGGCAAAGCACGGTTATGCAAGAACTATGATGGATTCTGTTTCTAGTCATCATTTGCGTCGTTATGGGGGAGAAGTGACTAATAAGCAAACAGAGCCTCGGGTGCGTAACTCTGATGACATGAACCCCAAGGTTGCCCAGAGAGAACGCGTACAGTCTACACCTATGATGCTTAAACACGGCGAATTCCTTGATTCGAAAGAGAAAGGGCAGCCTAGAAGGATGTCTAAGGTCTACTCTTAACTTTTAAGCCTTTCTGCAAGTGTGTGGTGTATTTCAAAGCTTCTATCTATTCTGAGAGTGATTTACAGGAGGGCGATCTTAATGGAGAAAGGAGAAAAATAAGTAAGCATTCTGATCTAGTTCCAGTAAAGACTCGTCCGACAAATGACATAAGAGTGAGTTTTGCTTTCATGGTCTAGATTATATTACGTTTTGATGTCGTGTTTTATATCTTCTTTTGGCACTTATGTTTTCTCCACATATGAAGGCTGCTAAGAGAGTTAGGGATGAATATCGGCAACAACAGCATTTGAGGAAAGCAGCAACCACAAAACTGCCTCCATTGACAAATAAGACAAGGTTAGTGGCAAGTTTTTACATGAACCAGCTTGTGGGATGGTTAACTTTTCCAGTACCTTTTATTATTCTTGCTGTTTATATCTTATCTTTTTGTGTAGGTATATTGAGACCTCTGTTTCAGTCTGTTCCCTCGATAGTCCCAGATAATATAGGTTGTCTTGGTTTTTTCAACAATTTACTGTACAAACCACAGTAAAAAGTCAAAGTCATCCACGGTTTGCATGTCCTTACAATTTGAATACATGGCAACCATCAATATCTGTTTTGAGCTTAAAGCTAAAATTCAACAGTTATAGGGGCTGAACAACTAAGCGTCTCCATGGGGATACGGTTCTCATGTATTCTGTTATAGCCAGCAACCGAAACACAGATTGCGTGATGAACGACTTGTAGACATGATCCTTTTGCTGGCTTATAATGTTGTTTGTATATCTGGTACATGAGACGTCAGTAATAACCTTGATTTGGTGATTTATTATGTAGGCGTGCAGCGGAGGTACCCTCTAGTTTTAGTGAGGATGAAACTGCAGTAACTAGTTCTTCCTAGTTTTTTGAGAATGAACCGCAGTAGCTAGTTCTTCTCCTGATTGAGAAAAAAGAATTTGGTAGAAGCACTACAAAGATGTCCGGTGGAGAATTAGAAACCCAACACGTCAAGTTAAGATGGTGTTGGGATGTACAGTTCATAATAACTTGTTCTAGGTTGTGGCGGAAACCCACCAGGCATTTGTATGTAGCAAAGGCAACATATTTATCCTTGGTTCTTTTGGTCGTCGTGTTCATTTCAGCATTGGAACTCATCTGTTTTGCCCTTTCTGTGGGTTACCTGTTTATATAAATTGTAGAGAGCATTTTTACTTTTGCACTCTTTTAAGTAAAGGAAACTTGGTACTATTATTATTCGTATCAGCATGAAGTTGTGTATACCACGTATTTTAAGAATTCATGTGGAGAGGTCGATCATATGATGAAGCGATGTTGCATGCCACATTTTGCTGTTTTTGTTTAGTGAACTGATAAAAATGCCTGTGCGACTTGCTGTGAATGGGTCTGTCGTGGAAAGGATTTTGCTGTTTTTGTTTAATGAACTAACAAAAATGCCTATGTGCCTTGCTTTGAATAGTTATGTCATGGAAATGATATAACCAGTAGCCCTTTTGTCGCATGATTGCATAAACCAAAGAAGATTTGGGTTTACTCTTTCCCCTATAGGTTATAGAAGCTCTTGCTGTACCGGAAACATGATTTCCACTGGACATGTATTGTTTGTCGCTAGAAAGTCATCACTTGTCGCTAAATGTAAACTAGCGACAAAAAGGCATAAAACCCCTCTTCCCCCCCCCCCCCCCTTCCTTCTTAAACTTGGTTAAGGAAAAGAAAATGTACACGAGAATATGGGCAAATTTACTATTGTATTTTGCTTATTTTTCATTAGTTATTTATGCATGGATCCAATACCTTAAAAGCAGTAGGGAAGATTAATTCATGCGACTGGTATGAAACGAGGCAAGAGAAGAAAGCCACAGGTGCTAAAACACAAACAAGATCCTGCATTCGATGCCATTTACCAGCAGGTTCGGGCATGCCATAACCTTTTTTTTTGAAATTGGTAGAATTGCAATCAATTACTATGGAGATTCGAATGCGGGAGTTTGTCATGCTGCTCTATTACATTACATATGTGGGAAGATTCACGCAAAAGTTTAAGGCAGCATGGGTGCATCAATACCTTTTGCTTGTTTGGCAAACCCTCGTTAGCTTTCATTGAAAGACGTGGCCGTGTGCCCTCTTGATAATAGTATAGATTTGTGTGTCAGTTTGGTTGGATTTCAAGCCGCTTCGAAAGATCTGAAACGTGAACAGAAATCGATTCGACAATCTTGAACCAAAGTCGTTAACCCATCAGTGATCTGACCAATTAAGTTTGCTTGGTTTGAGTGCCTCGTATCGGTTCGAATAACCTGTTGCTCACCCCTAAGTTACACTTTCAAGTCTATTGCTTTCAAAAATAAAAAGTGGAGCAGCTGAAGTGAATTAAATCTTTGAGACTCCAGCTGATTGTAAACTGAAATAGATCTCAAGAGAAGTCTTTTTTCTGAAGGAAAATTTTTTACTGCTATTCCGGTTGGAGGAATTTTCCTCTTACTCCATATGTAGCGACAATCAATCGTCTCGAAATGTTTCTAGTGACTTTTATTTAGCGCTGCTAAAAAAAATGTTGCTAATAATTGTCGCCGAAAGTGTTAAAAGAAAAAGTCACTAGAAATATTTAGCGACTATTAATTGTTATTACACACGGGATTGAAGGAAGATTCCTACGACTTGAGTAGGAGTTAGTTTTTTTTTTTTTCCTTCCTGAATGTCATGTTTTGACTCTTCAAACAGCCACATCCATGGAAAAAAATATACCTACCACAATTATATGCCTCCTGGTCCAGCGATAATAGCTGAAGCAGGTGGAAGTTTTGTTCTCAGATATATTAGGTGAGTGTATCCTCCACTAAACAAAGTAGTGGGCTACTCTATAAAGTGCTTCGTGGTGGGAAGGAAGAATGAAAGTCACAGAAGACATGGAAACAAACTTTAGCAAGACTCTCCTTCACCTCTCTTTCCTCCTACCCCTTACCCTACTGTGCCTTGAGGATGCCGTTTCAGGCCTGAACATCGCTTACACGCCATGCAACGGTTCGATTGGGGTGTGTAGCGATGGGTTGGAGGCTTTGATGGAGCCGGAAAGTCGAAGGTTTCTTGAACAAAAGAAGTACATCTCACTGGTTGCTTAGAAGAGGGATCAGCCCGTGTTCAACGCTGGTGCCAGCGGAGAAGCTTATACGAAAACTGGAGGCTGTACTGCTGCCCCATCAAACCCTTACACCAGGGGGTGTTCGAAGAACTACCGGTGCATGCATGATTCCCAGTGTACTGATATTTTGTACCAAGTTCGTAAGTAATGTTTTCCCCCGGGGTGTTGTTTGATGTGATCAAGATTTAGTTTTGCCTTTGTGATGCAACTTTTGCAGACTAGAAAATATGGGGTGGTCTGCTACTCCCTCTCTTAGCTCCTTATCCTATCAGGTTGGCCTCTTTCTTCAATTATTATTATTATTTTTTACCAAGTTAAGGTCTGCCTCACTAATCCATTATAGAAACCAGTAGAATTTAAGCTCTTTAGCAAGAAGAACGAGCATCAACCAACCAATTACTTCACTGGTCACTCCCTAGGTCTCTAAAAACTGAATGGTAGTGCTGACAGTAGCTTATGGAGCCTAAAAAAGTAGTAGTTGGGTCTGATCATGACACTTTAGGGAGATAATTGTGGGATTTTTAAATCCCAACGAATGGTAGTTGTGGGTTCTAATAGATTAGATGATATGGACCAAAATTTGGAAGTTTTCTGGAGAATGATCGGATTTTTGGTGTCCTCATTTTTTTGTTAAGCTACTATGTGACTTTTAAAGAATTGTCAATAGGATCAAACCTTCGTTGAAGCCTATTTTTTTTGTATTAGTGCATTTACAAAGAAACAAACAAAAACCAATATTTCCTTTCTTATATACTTGTCATTGGTTGTATATGATATTTGTGGAATTCTATGGCTCAATATCTCCTGTTAAAAACTCTTCCTCTCCCTCAAATAACTTTACAAAATCCGAACCACTGCTTGGTGCGCGTGTGTTTGGGTTTTTATCTTTTTTTTTTTTTGGGGGGGAGGGGTGGGGGTGTTTCCTTTTCCGTTGAGACGCGCCCGCCCCCATGTGTGTTCCCTTTCACTTCCTTATGTATAGTAATATATTGAAACCGGGTATTTCACCACCTTTCTTTCTTCTTATTTTTGTCTCCTAAAGTGATAGTTATTGACTTCAACTTCGCGAAAATGAAGAAGATTTCAGGGTTTTGAGAGCGGATTGATGGTAGGGTCCCTTACCATAATTCTTTCAATTTCAAAAAGACAAACTTTTTATTTTTGTATCATTCTATTCGGATTCCTTCAAATTCTGTTGGTTTACGCCCCCAAAAAGCAAAGGATATGTCTAAGACATTCCTTGAGCGTGCTAATCTACATTTTTTTTTTTTGAAAAAGGTTAAAAACCCTACCATTAATATGAAAGATAACATTTGGATGACATCTCCATCTAATAGGCATTACAGAAAAATAATCGACAACAATAACATAATTAGAAACAAAATAAACTACATAAAACCTAAACAAATAAGACTATTTTTTTTTTTCAAAAATAAGCAACTAAAAAATAAACATGCATAGAACATAACTAGTACAAGGTAACTATAACTTAAAACAAGATAAAGACTAAATGAGAACAACCAATGAAAAAGCACCAACTCACTACTAGCCACAAGCCCTACTCCGAACATGTGCCCCCATTGTTGTCACCTATCCTTGACCACCGTGCATCCATTCTAGCTCCGAAAAAGCCATCTTTTCTGGCCATCTCCCTGCTACCGACCTTTGGAAGCCCCTCACAACCATCGACCTTCCCCTTTGACCCATCAGAAACTGGCCGAGCCTCTCGGAACCACCAGTCCTCCCAACTGTAAACTTATGACCCTCAGCCAGAGAGCCTAGTAATCAGCACCCAAGGAGCCTCTCAATCACAGGCAACTGCGTTACCGCGGAGCACCGACTCAAACCAACCAGGACCTAACTAGCTACCAACCTGCAATTACAACCCTCAAACCTTTCTAGGCAAAGGGGAACAAAAATCCTAGAAGAAAAAGCCTAACCCTAGACTCCCTATCCCAAGACCAAACCACGGCAGCGCCTCCCACTCCGAATCCCCTCTGCGAAATTGACCAACACCCGAAGCCCACCACAACCCAATTAAGGGCACCCCAAGGATCCGATAGCCTTACCCTTTTCACCAAGCTCCAACCAATCCAACGTCGAAAATTGCCACCGAGCCGATTACAAGCCGTCGGAGCAGCGATGCCTATCTAGCTCCTCATCATCCCCAAGATCCACACTAAAACCCTAACGAGACTACAAGCAACTATACCACATTATTGAAATCTACTTTACCATGCCACCACGCGCTGAAAGAGACCGGCGATGGCAGCGGAAACACGTTGACTATGGGGGAGAAAAGATGGTTTATTTTTCTCAAGTTTTTTGCTAATCTACATTCGGTTCTTTCCACCGAGCCAACACCAAAATACTATCCTATTATTAGCCGTAAGTCTGTATGTGGTGAACCTCTTGTTCGGGTAAACGATAAGGTTTACATGCCTCCTTATTATGCTAGTATATCCCTCCCTACAAGGAGGTAAACTTTGTTATCCAAGAAGGACAAAAGCCTATATTTGCTCTACTAACAGTTGCTAGAAAATTTAGGTCATCGTTTGTGACACCCCTAGCCCAAGTGACGTCACATGAGCTAAGATATCAATCATATAAACGTTGCAACCTTTAATACAACACGGAACTACTACACTTTAAGATCATAAAGGAACGTCACAACACGTCCTTACAAAAAAAATTCCTTAAAGGTACACGTCATACTGCAACGGAAACTGTACAACAAAATACAATTTATATTTACACCAAATTCGCATTATCGTGGTGATATATTTCTTCACAGAATCTCAGCGTAATATCTTTTTACCTTGGTTTCTCCTCGTTCAAACCTAGTACCTAAAAAATACATCAGATAAGGAATGATCACAAATCGCCCAGTAAGGAAGATACGAGGAATACAATGTACAAGCCTTTTGAAAACATCGGAGAATCGATTATGAATTCTCAACAAAGGCAATGAATTTAAGAATGCCAAGAACAAACATCTGCAATCACCTTGATTCATCACCTTTGTTCAGACTTAGCGCCTCAAGCCGAACAGCACGTCATCATTTTCACTTGGACATACTCATGGACTATGTATATGCAATGTAAAAGAAAACACTAAAGCAAATAATCATCATGAGAATAACAAGACAATAAAATCAGCAATATCAAATAAAATCAATAGCAATGCATGCTTGACTTGACTTGACATGACATGACATGACAGACTCTAGCATGCTTCATACTTTTTTGTCAGTTACTTTATCTCCACTGACTGCCAGTAACAGTTACTTCACTTCACTGGTCCCTTCATATTGATGCCCCATCATACGGGTTGTTCATCTCAGTCTTGTATGGATTGAAAAAGATAGTTTCATCGAAGGAGTGGACTTAGAGAATATTTCGATAGTAAGTCCTCAACAACTTACCAAGCTCATCAACGGGCAGATTAAGAAAATTTATTTTACCTTAAGTCCTCAACAACATATGTCAACAAGATCAACCGGTGTTCAAGTATAACAATAGGAGTTCAACATAGGCATCATCAACATGGTATGCTAAACGAAACAATGAATAGCATAACAGAACCACATTATCCTTACTCGTTTGGCTTTATAGCCAATGACTTCCTTGCTTCTGAGTTTTTCAAATGAATGAAATTACCTATTCAAACAAAATCTTTCTTGTTAGATAGCCTTAAGATACAAACACATCCCCAACCTTACCCCGTCTCGCTGATCTGTTCACAACTTATTGCGGCTAATTCGTTAACGGGATTTTCCCTAACCCATAAAAGTGCATCAATCGCACTACTGTCCTTCTTGAATCTATTTAACTCAAATTTCTCATTTCTTATCCTTTTTGCTGCTTAACCATGAGTTTTCACAAAATTCCTCATTGGGTGTAAAAAATTACCAAAACACCTCGGACATAGGTAAAATTATCTAAACACCCCCTCCCGACTCTTGCACCAATAAATACTCCAAAGTGACTCAAAATATCTCTTTGAAATAATATAAACTGGTTTTGGACTGAAAAGTCATTCTGTCACGCCCCGACCCGGAGACGGACCTACACATACTAACTCAAAATATTCCTGCTTACCAGAAATATAATATCCAAAGAATTTTACCAAGAACATAACCTCTAAATGATAATCAGAGCTCTAAATGTATCCCAAATCAAAAGCATTTGTATTTATCCTCAAAGTCTAATAAATGCAGCGAAAATCTAATAACAATAGTCACTTCCCAAACATTGGAGTTGCCAAAAGCTACTTAATCAAACTATTACAAGTTCTCATTTTCAAGTAACTAAAAAGAGTCTACAATTAAAGAACAACTCTGACTCATGCTTATAGATAACTCCTCTACTGATGTCTCGGTTTAATTACCTGAAATGGGAGGAGAAAGGGGGGTGAGCACAAAGCCCAGCAAAGATCACACGCACACACCCACAGAGTACAACGCGGGTATCCAATAATTTATAGCTGAGTCCAACAAAACATATGACAATAAAGTGCAAAGACGATTGAAAATCTTAGCACGACCAATAATCCCACTTCGGGACATTCCAATCCGTCAAATATCAAATCAAAGTCAAAGTTAAAAGAACACATTCGAATAATTGAACTAATTATCAAATACGATACGATCACGTAATACGTGACTGTAAAGCACGTTAACCTAAGTACGTGAAGGTTCTAAGTTCAAAGTTTGCATATCGATAGCAATTGCCATATCATGTCATGACATCACGTTAACCTAAGCACGTGAAGGTTCTAAATATTAGTTCAATTCAATGGGAGTCCAATGAACATCAAATAATCTCAAAAGTATCGAACCCACAGAGTATCCCAACGTCGAATTTAAAAAAAGAATGACTAAATAATTTCAGAAAATACTCAATATTAGACTCAAATCGAAGAGGATGGAGAGACAAATTCAACGAAAGCAGAATCGGTTGAATCCGAGACCATATGATGCCGATACAAGCAAATAAAGAAACCGAGTACCGAAAATAATTAAACAACCAAGATTCAATGGAAAAGTGACATGTGGCTTGCCACGTAGGCAGATCCACACGCCTAGAAAAGGCTGGAAGGTTGAAGGAGAATGGATTTCACCGTACTTTTAAGCACGGTGATCAAGAAACATTGAATGAAAATATAAAAAGGACAAAGGACCAATAATGGCATGTCCATGCCATGGTGCTGCATACATGCATCGGTAACTTTTGAATCAGAGAAGAAAAGAGATAAGCAGATGAACTGTTCATACAACAAATTCACACAAGCCGGGAATCTGAAATAGAAAAGAGCAGGACAAAAAGACGCCTGACAGTATGTTTTGCACGTAATTCAATGAGTATCGTAGAAATCCAATAACCACAACAGAAATTCCAAACCAACAATTAATACGAATTTGACACCACTGTCGATCAAAAGAGGTAGATATTGTGTATGAAACCCTTACCTCAAATCTATATGATAGTCTTCACCAAATTGCGATCACTTCCGAAAACCTCAAAACCTAGATATTATAATTAACTCACTTACGTTAAAATCTTAACAACCACAATTCTAATATCATCTAATTCATCCTTATAATCAAAAGTGGGTTCAAGAATCTTACCAATTGTGCACAGAAGATTGTAATCCTCCAAAACCCTAGTTTTCTCCTTCTTCTATTTCTCTGTAACCAAAACTGAATATATCGTAAACAGACTTGGCTAGCCCTTAAAAATCTCTAAGATTGGTAAATAATTAAAAGACCCCTAAATATTCATTACTTATTTCAAAATACCCCAAAAATAATTAAATTTGTAAAGATGCCCTAAACATAATAATAATTTAATTACTAGTTATTTTGGGGTCTTACATCCTCCCATACTTATAAAATTTTCGTCCTCGAAATTTACGTACCTCAAGTTATCGAACAAGAATGGATACTTCTTTCTCATAGACTCCTCGAGTTCCCATGTGGCCTCCTCCACAGCATGGTTCCTCCAAAGCACTTTTACCAAAGGTATAGTCTTAGTACGCAAAATCTGATCTCGCTTGCCCAAAATCTCGACGGGATGTTCCTCCACTGATAGGTCCTCACGAATAAGTGAAGGCTCGTACTCCACAACATGAGATGGGTCGTGCACGTACTTCCTCAAAACAGACACATGAAAAACATTATGCACACGAGACATATCTGGTGACAAAGCAACACGATAGGCAACAGGGCCCACTCTATCCAAAACCTCGTAAGGTCCAACATATCTAGGACTCAACTTTCCCTTTCTTCCAAACCTCATCAAGCCCTTCCATGGTGAAACTCGCAAGAAGACATGATCACCAACCTCGAACTCTAAATCCCGACGACGATTGTCGGCGTAGCTTCTCTGGCGACTCTGCGCTGCACGCATACGATCTCTAATTAATTGTATCTTGTCCGAAGTATCTTGAACAACCTCGGGTCCCAATAAGCTTCGTTCACCAACCTCATACCAACATGTAGGTGATCGACATCTACGCCCATATAAAGCCTCGAACGGAGCCATCTCAATACTTGCCTGATAACTATTGTTATAGGCAAATTCAATCAAAGGCAAATGCTCATCCCAATTACCTTGAAGATCTAACGAACAAGCACGTAACATATCCTCCAGGGTCTGAATAGTACGCTCAGACTGACCATCTGTCTGTGGATGAAAAGCCGTACTGAAATCCAGACGAGTGCCTAAAGCCTTGTGTAGACTAGTCCAGAAACGAGATGTGAAATGTGGGTCTCTGTCAGATACAATAGATATTGGCACCCCGTGTAGCCTAATTATCTCCTGAATATATAGCTTAGCCAACCTCTCAGTAGTATAGTTGGCACAAATAGCAAGGAAATGTGCGGATTTGGTCAAACGGTCAACAATAACCCAAACTGCATCATGCTTACATGAGGTCCTCGGTAAGCCAACTACAAAGTCCATGGTCACATGTTCCCACTTCCACTGGGGAACCTCTAGTGACTGTAACTTACCTGCAGGTCGCTGATGCTCGGCCTTAACCCGCTGGCAAACCATACACCTCGATACGAAACCTGCAATCTCCCTCTTCATACCACTCCACCAAAAGTTCTCACGAAGATCTCTATACATCTTAGTACTACCAGGATGTACAGCAAAACCTGAATCGTGAGCTGACTTCAATAATTCTGCCCTCAATTCTGAAACCGCTGGGACACATAACCTTGATCCCATCCTTAAAGTACCATCATCCTCAAGATGAAATTCAGGTCGTTTGCCAACCTTCACATCCTCTACAATACCAACCAAGTCTGGGTCACTCATTTGAGAAGACTTGATTCTCCCAATAATAGAAGGTTCAACCTGCAAATATGCCAACTGTCCATCTGAACCACCAATTCGGATCTCTAATTCCAAACTCTCTAACTCTGCTAACAACTGCGGCTGATGAGTAATCAAAGCTGCTAAGTTACCCAAACTCTTTCTACTTAATGCGTCAGCCACTACATTAGCCTTACCCGGATGATAATGGATCTTAAAATCATAATTGTTCAGTAACTCGAGCCAACGACGCTGCCTCATATTCAACTCCTTCTGTGTGAACAGATATTTAAGGCTCTTGTGATCAGTATAGATCTCACATGTCTCACCATAAAGGTAATGCCTCCAAATCTTAAGTGCAAACACAACTGCGGCAAGCTCTAAGTCATGAGTAGGGTAGTTCCTTTCATAATTTTTCAACTGGCGTGAAGCATATGCAATAACCTTTCCATGTTGCATAAGAACACAACCTAACCCTTTCAAAGAGGCATCACTATAAATAACGAATCCACCTGAACCAGAAGGTAGTGCGAGAACTGGTGCTGAAACCAACCGGTTCTTCAATTCCTGAAAACTTTTCTCACAAGCCTCTGACCAAACAAACTTAACTCCTTTCTGAGTCAACTGAGTCAAAGGGCTAGCAATGCTTGAGAATCCCTCAACAAAACGACGATAATACCCAGCTAGTCCCAGAAAGCTACGAACCTCCGTCACAGAAGTCGGTTTACTCCAATTCACCACTGCCTCTATTTTCGATGGATATACAGAAATTCCATCTTTTGTCACTACGTGACCTAGAAAAGAAACTTGCTCTAGCCAAAATTCACACTTCTTGAATTTTGCATAAAGCTTCTGATCTCTTAGTATCTGCAAAACTTGTCTCAAATGTTGCTCATGTTCTTCCCGACTTCTTGAATAAATAAGGATATCATCAATAAAAACGATCACGAACTGATCAAGGAATCGTTTGAACACCCTGTTCATCAAATCCATAAACGCGGCAGGGGCATTAGTTAAACCAAATGGCATAACAAGAAACTCATAATGTCCATACCTCGTTCTAAAAGCTGTTTTGGGGATATCATCTTTCTTGACCTTTAATTGGTGGTAACCAGATCTCAGATCAATCTTCGAAAAGAATTGGGCTCCCTGCAACTGATCAAACAAGTCATCTATCCTTGGTAAAGGATACTTATTCCTCACAGTGATGCGATTTAACTCCCTATAATCAATGCACATTCTCATAGATCCGTCCTTCTTCTTAACAAATAACACAGGTGCACCCCAAGGAGAAACACTTGGACGAATAAAACCCATATCTAACAAATCTTGAAGCTGAACCTTAAGCTCCTTTAGCTCCGCTGGAGCCATACGATACGGCGCCTTAGAAATAGGAGCTGCCCCTGGAATAAGATCGACAGAGAATTCTATTTCTCTATCTGGAGGAATCCCTATGAGGTCTTCTGGGAAAACATCTGCAAAATCCTTCACAACCGAAATACTATTTAAATCCCCACTAGACGAACGTGTATCATAAACATGGGCTAAGAACCCCATGCAACCCTTCCTAAGAAGCCTTCTAGCTGTTAATGCTGATATAGTGCAAGGAGGTGCAACAGGTCTAGAACACTGACATACTAACTCAGGCAGACTGGGAATGCAAAACACTACTTGTTTCAAGTAGCAATCAACTCTGGCATGATAGGCAGCCAACCAGTCCATGCCCAAAATCACATCAAAATCATGCATCTCTAACGGTATAAGGTCTGCAGGTAGATCCCTATCACGAACTATCACATTACAAGATCTATAAACTGAGGAGGCATCAAAAGAAACTCCAACTGGAGTACTAACAGAAATCCCACTACCTAGGGATTGTAAATCAATACCAAGCTGACGAGCAAAAGTTGTAGAGACATACGAAAACGTGGAACCAGGGTCAATTAAACAATAGGCTCTAGATGAACATATGCAAAATGTACCTGTCACTACATCGTTAGATGCAGTGGCATCCTTCTCTGTCAAGGCATAAGCTCGTGCCCGAGTAGTTGTTGCCTGATTAGTTCCCGGCAACCGATTCTGTTGTCCCCTACCCTGAATAAACTGGGGCTTGAGCGGCTGAGGGCAATCTCGGATCCTGTGTCCTTGCTGCTGGCAGTTAAAGCATGCACCACTCTCCCAATAACAAACACCACTATGGTTCTTCCCACAGGTTTTGCAAGCTACTGTTGGCTTCTGAGTATTCTGAGCAGGTTCCTTGATAGCCAAATTGTTGTTCCTCCTCTTAGGTTGCTGAACCACATCCTTACCCCTTGAGTTACTTTCTTCTCTTCCTCTTTTCTGCCTTTGATCCCTGTAATACTTGCGCCCGGCCTCGACATCTTTCTCTACTCTCTGAGCCTTATCCAAGACTTGACCATACGTGTCTAGAGTCACAGCTGTCAAGAACTTTCGGATGCCATATTTTAGTCCATTCTTAAACCTTGTTGCACGTCTCTCCTCAGTATCTATAACATGTGTTGCAAACCTCGACAACCTGGCAAATCTAGCCTCATAATCCTTGACCGTTTCATCCTCTCCTTGTTCCAGTTTCAAAAATTCCTCTACCATATCATCCTTCACATTTCTAGGGAAATATTTGTCAAGAAATATCTCCTGAAAACGATCCCAAGTTAATGCCTGCTCCTCCTCTATAGTTAGAGTTCTCTCGACCATCTTCCACCACTGGTCAGCCTCGTTCTCCAACTGGTACACCGCGAGATCCACTTTTTGACGATCGGTGATGTTCAGAAGCTTAAACCTTTTTTCTAACTTACTCAACCAAGCCTCCGCATCCTCTGGCTTATCTGCACCAACAAATGTTGGACAATTTAGGCGGTTGAATGCCTTAATGGTTTCAGCAGTTAACGGAGCTGGAGGGGCGTTTGCTCCTGGGTTGCCTTCGGCAATGCCATTACCAAAGACAACATTACCCCTGCGACCCCCTCTACTACCACCTCTAGCTGGACGTGGCGGCATAATTCCTGAGACAAAGAACAACTTATAAGATTGCAACTCTAGTACAAACGCTTCAATCAGAATATGCAAAAGCTAGACTTTTCTAAACTATATCTCAAACGTCATAAGATTCATCTCAAATCATTGAAAGCTTAAGTCTAAGAGTCTACAGAATCTTAAACCTATGCTCTGATACCAAATCTGTCACGCCCCGACCCGGAGACGGACCTACACATACTAACTCAAAATATTCCTGCTTACCAGAAATATAATATCCAAAGAATTTTACCAAGAACATAACCTCTAAATGATAATCAGAGCTCTAAATGTATCCCAAATCAAAAGCATTTGTATTTATCCTCAAAGTCTAATAAATGCAGCGAAAATCTAATAACAATAGTCACTTCCCAAACATTGGAGTTGCCAAAAGCGACTTAATCAAACTATTACAAGTTCTCATTTTCAAGTAACTAAAAAGAGTCTACAATTAAAGAACAACTCTGACTCATGCTTATAGATAACTCCTCTACTGATGTCTCGGTTTAATTACCTGAAATGGGAGGAGAAAGGGGGGTGAGCACAAAGCCCAACAAAGATCACACGCACACACCCACAGAGTACAACGCGGGTATCCAATAATTTATAGCTGAGTCCAACAAAACATATGACAATAAAGTGCAAAGACGATTGAAAATCTTAGCACGACCAATAATCCCACTTCGGGACATTCCAATCCGTCAAATATCAAATCAAAGTCAAAGTTAAAAGAACACATTCGAATAATTGAACTAATTATCAAATACGATACGATCACGTAATACGTGACTGTAAAGCACGTTAACCTAAGTACGTGAAGGTTCTAAGTTCAAAGTTTGCATATCGATAGCAATTGCCATATCATGTCATGACATCACGTTAACCTAAGCACGTGAAGGTTCTAAATATTAGTTCAATTCAATGGGAGTCCAATGAACATCAAATAATCTCAAAAGTATCGAACCCACAGAGTATCCCAACGTCGAATTTAAAAAAAGAATGACTAAATAATTTCAGAAAATACTCAATATTAGACTCAAATCGAAGAGGATGGAGAGACAAATTCAACGAAAGCAGAATCGGTTGAATCCGAGACCATATGATGCCGATACAAGCAAATAAAGAAACCGAGTACCGAAAATAATTAAACAACCAAGATTCAATGGAAAAGTGACATGTGGCTTGCCACGTAGGCAGATCCACACGCCTAGAAAAGGCTGGAAGGTTGAAGGAGAATGGATTTCACCGTACTTTTAAGCACGGTGATCAAGAAACATTGAATGAAAATATAAAAAGAACAAAGGACCAATAATGGCATGTCCATGCCATGGTGCTGCATACATGCATCGGTAACTTTTGAATCAGAGAAGAAAAGAGATAAGCAGATGAACTGTTCATGCAACAAATTCACACAAGCCGGGAATCTGAAATAGAAAAGAGCAGGACAAAAAGACGCCTGACAGTATGTTTTGCACGTAATTCAATGAGTATCGTAGAAATCCAATAACCACAACAGAAATTCCAAACCAACAATTAATACGAATTTGACACCACTGTCGATCAAAAGAGGTAGATATTGTGTATGAAACCCTTACCTCAAATCTATATGATAGTCTTCACCAAATTGCGATCACTTCCGAAAACCTCAAAACCTAGATATTATAATTAACCCACTTACGTTAAAATCTTAACAACCACAATTCTAATATCATCTAATTCATCCTTATAATCAAAAGTGGGTTCAAGAATCTTACCAATTGTGCACAGAAGATTGTAATCCTCCAAAACCCTAGTTTTCTCCTTCTTCTATTTCTCTGTAACCAAAACTAAATATATCGTAAACAGACTTGGCTAGCCCTTAAAAATCTCTAAGATTGGTAAATAATTAAAAGACCCCTAAATATTCATTACTTATTTCAAAATACCCCAAAAATAATTAAATTTGTAAAGATGCCCTAAACATAATAATAATTTAATTACTAGTTATTTTGGGGTCTTACACATTCAGTGAAATTTTCGCTCGAAAATCCTATCCGGATAACCAAATCGAGCGCTAGGGAACCAATTTTGTTAAAAATAACAATCAGCATCAAAATTTCATGAAGTTTTAGACACTAAAAGTGTCGCAGCTGCATAAGATCCTCATAAAATTTTCAGATTAAAATAACCCGATTTGGTATTTTTTTTAGAAAATTCAAAACCCTATTTCTAGGATAAAAATATTTAACATCCTTAGCAAACTCAAAAAAATCCTAAAAATTATAGATCTTTTAAAAACAAGATGAATTTTTCAATTTGTGTTTGGCCAAATTTTGGCTTAAAATTACATTTCAAAAATAAAGTTTGAAAATTATCAGAAAACAAGTCTTTTAGTGACCAGTACAATCAATATTTACCAAGATTCACCTACTATTACACCTTAGCCACACGCACCAGTGCTCTCTTAGTTCAGTATTTCTAGAATTTCTCCGTCTCTTACACACTTATACTATCTTAATTCCACACATTTCACTTCTACACTTTAAACACTCCACATCTCACATTAACACACTATAATTCACCTCACAGCTACACATTTCCAGCCATGTTTTCCCTTCACACACACATTAGGTTTACACACACAATATCCACTCCCATCAACTTTCACTTATGTATTTCTCCTTTTGCATTTAACATGACAATAAATCAAAATTTAAGTGAATTCAGCCTTAATCCCTCAAGGACACACACCAAGAACACACACACTAAAGGCTGATTTTTACCTTACTTTGAAGACCCGTAACTTCTTCGATTCTCCACAAAAATGCCTTATGTATCTTGCAAATTCTCCCTTTCTCTCCCTTCTATAACTTCTTTGTTCAGTCCTTCAAGAATTTCTTCCTGAATTTTCTTTTATTTCCCCCACAAACAGCTACTCTAGACACTGCATGCCGATTTTTGCCTGACCGGTGGTCGATAACTCCTTTAATTCTTCACCAAATTGCTCTATGTTTCTTGAGTTTTCTTTCTTTCCCTTCCCTTTGTAACTTCTCAGCTAAAACTTTTCTGAAATTCCCTCTGGATTTTCTGTAATCCTCCCTCAAACAACTGTCCCTGATATGTTCTCTCATGCCACCTCAACTCCCACTTTGCTTCACATGCACACACTCCACCTCTTGAAAAAATTTAGGTGTCATTCTCCCTTGTTGTGGCTGTCTTTGACAAGCACAAAATTAGACCAAGTGTTTTTTTAATAATGATTAAAAGTTTTTTTTTAAACAAGGATATTGCATCCTTTCAGTCTCGAACGGTTGGTATCCTAAATTTTCCAGGAGGCAGAAACCTTCAGTGGGTTAGGGGAATGGTCTTTTGAGCTTCACAAGTTTGATAAATGCTTGCATGTTGATTGAAAGATGGGTTTTGGTTGACTTCAGTTTTGAATTCACTCTTGCTAGGTTGTGCTAAGTTCCTGATAGAAAATCATTCTAGAAGATAAATAATTGAGCCCATTGAAATGCTTGAAGTGAACTTGGGCTCTTTTTGTCAATGACTCACTTAATGCCACTAGTAGTTAGTGCAGGACTCGTTCTCTAGGGGCCAGGAAAATTATTGGTTCAACATGCACTTTGATTTGGCTTCAAAGCCTCGAATAATAAAGCTACAAAGCTCTCGTTGTGGTATACATCTTACCCAAGCAAAGCGGGCAAATTCATTAAAACCTTTAGCAATTTATAACTCGTTATGAAGAAAGTGTTAGGGGAGCATGAGGACATAGACACTAAAATGATGGAATATTTATGGAAAATGTAGTGATCTCTAAATGAACTTGTAAGGTACAACGAATCGGTCATGCTGAAGAAGGATAGTAATGCTCTATCGTTCATTGACATCATAATTGTTGGAATCCTATGAGCCCCTTAGCTTCATGAAAACTTTTACGTGGTACGACCACAAAACCATATGTTTGAGTAGATCAAAATGTACATCTCGAAAATGGCCTTCATTACTTACCGTTGTTACAAAATCATGTGTTTCAGCTTAACGAAAGCTAGGGCCACGTTTCAATGTTTGGTAAATAAGTTATTCAAACTACTAACTCTCATAAATATGGAGGTCTCTATGAATAATATGCTCACTAAAAGCTTGATATACTTTAATATCCTCCAAACAAATCTGACGAAGCTTGATCCTGCCAAGTGTGCCTTTGGCGTGCAATTTGACAAGTTTCTGGGGTTCTTCATTTTTAGCCATGGCATTGAAGTTAATCTTGAAAAAATTCTCGCTATTAAGTAGCATCCATGTTGTCTGGGTGCTAAGTGGGCCATGTAGTTGCACTCGCTCGATTAAAATTTGAGTTGACTGAACATTGTCTCCCATTTTTAAGGCCATTGTAAATGTTGAAGAACTTTGAGTGGACATTAAGTGTGAAAAATCCTTTCTCAAATCAAAGCCCATTTGACGGAGCCCCTACTGCTCTCCAAGCAAGCATAATGCTGGCGAAGTGCTTTTCTTTTATTTGGTTGTTAGTCAACTCATCGTTAGTGTCATCCTTATTTGAGGAGATTAAGGGATCTAAAACCAGTCTACTATGCTAGTAAGCTCCTTCAAGCTACAGAGTAGGGATATCGAGCTACCAAAAAGTTTGCCCCTACACTACTCATAGCAAACTGGGAAACTACATCCATATTTTCAGGCTCCCAGATTATAGTTCTTACAAATCAACTGTTACATACAATTTTAGACAAGCTTGACACTTCAGGGAGTTTGGTGGTACAGTCCGTTAAGCTTGGTGAGTTTGATATTCACTATTGTCCACGCCCTTCAATCGAAGGCCAAGCCCTTGCTGATTTGATTGTCAATGCACCTTCTCTGATGACTGGCCCTCTGATTCTCTCATAAAGTCTCTCGAAGCAATTTTAGAGCTATGGACGGTCTATGTAGATGGTTCGTTCAATCCTACCGGTAAAGGTGCAAGTTGCCTTGCCAAGACTATGTTTGTTGAATCCTTACAGACTTCAGTGACTCAAAATTGGTGGTCAAGCTAATCCAATGCGAGTATGCGATAAGAGCCCTAGAAATGGCTATATACTTGAATAAAGCCCAAGTGGTCATTGGCGTACTCAAATGATTTGCCATTCAACAAATTTGTCGTATGGACAACACTAAAGAAGGCGCACTTTCAAGAAGGCCTAGTATTAAAGTATTAGCTATTATGGAGGTAACTTCACAACCAAGCTCGATTAACGCAAGTTGTTACGCCTTAGAGCATGGCACTTTGCCTTAAGAAAAGTGCAAACTCTTGTGTCATGCTTCTTGTTATGCTGTGGTCAGTAATGTTTTCTATCTCTATCAGCTCTATTTTATTCTAGCTTACTCACTGTAAAGGAAGCCAGTCTCAGATGTGGAACTACTGTAGGGCCGAGGGGAGGGTGTTAGGTGTATTGTATAAAAGAAGAAACCCACGATCTCAAAATCTGGAAACACTCTATTTCAATGGCTTAACATGAACAATACAGAATACCTAATTTATATAAGCTTAAGAAGAATCTTCTAGCAGTGAGCTATACAAATTTCAAGATACTAAACTTAATGCTAAATTAAATGTGTTGCTATCCCCACTACTAGAACACTGTGTAGAGTACTCTTCAATTCATTGAATCAAGTTTAATATTCAACATTCTTCTTCCTCAAACTTGATTCTTCCAGTGTCATGACTCCAAGCTTCTTCTACAAATAATGGAACATATCAGCTTTAAGAGGCTTTGTAAATATGTCAGCAACTTGCTCACGTCTTTACATGAATCAGTTCAACTTCTTTCTCCTTCACATGCTCCCTTATAAAGTGAAATCAGGTATCAATGTGCTTCGATCGTTCATGATGAACTGGATTCTTGGCTAATGCAATAGCTGATTTGTTGTCAATATAAATCTTAGTGTCATATTCTTGCTTCTACTGCAATTCTTTAAGCAATTTCCTCAACCAAATGGCATGACAAACACAAGAAGCAGCTGCAATATATTATGCTTCACGAGTTAAAAGTGCTACAATAGGAGTGCTACAATAGGTTGTTTCTTAAAAGACCATGTAACTGCTGCTTCTCCAAGATAAAACACAAAACCAGTAGTGCTCTTCCGATCATCACAACTTCCAGCCCAATCACTATCACTATAACCTGCATATAACGCCCCGAACCCAATGGTCCGAACACGTTCTCAAACCATAACCCAATCATGTCCACAACATAACAACTTTAATGGTAGAGCAGAGCATCTAAAATACCACAAACAAATTATTTGTATCTCAAAACTTAACTCCCAAAAATAATCTAAAACTTTATTACAAATCTCTCAGTCTAAATATCTAAACCCAAAGGAAAATAAATCAACTAACCAATTTTTCGTGTAAAGAAATCATAAGCTCTATTCTCAATATCAAAAACCAGAGCAATTCCCACCACTGCACGAATATCTCGCCCTTCGTGCTATTTTTGGCCTGAAAAGGGAAAGGAAACAAAAAACAAAGGGGTGAGCACGAATTGCCCAGTAAAAGTTTTTACACACAGAAGGCCAAAACAAATATGAAATATGAGTTATCGAGTAGAGCCAATAAATAGAAATTTAGATAACTCAGTCAATTCACAAACGAATACAAAAGTGACCAAGAGAGGGTTACCAAAATGAATAACAAATATGAGTTATCGAATAGAACTAATAACTAAGAATTCAGATAACTCAATCGAATTTCACAAGCGAATAACAGAATGGACCGAAAAGGGGTTAAATAACCAATAAATCGAATATCGATTTACAAACGAATAACAAATCGACCCAAAAAGGGTTTACATAGCCAATAAGTCGAATATCAAAATATATTTATCAAAACTTGTCGGTGTCACATAGACAAATTGCTTATTATTAAGCATCACAAATCATGGCTATACCATGTCGAATATCGCAGCCGGCGCGTCATAAATAAGTCACGATAATTAAAAGTGACTTTCAAACACAAATATTACCCACAAAGTAGTTTGATAAATATAGCGAATATTCATTCGAAGTCCAAAAATAGTCATTGTAGACTCAAATCGAAGATAACAAAAATGCGAATTAAACGGAACAAAAATCAGCTCAATCGGAGGTTGAATGAATAAGGTATCGTCAAAAGAACTTTTTGGGTGGAAAACTAAAGGCACAAAGATCGATAAATTTTATTTAAAGAAAATGGACCACCCATGAGATGACACGTGGCATGGAAAGAAAGAAAGCTACACGGTTCAGCCAAAATCTGGGAGAAGTTCAATGACAAAAATATAAAAAGAATTTCAAAGGACCAATGACTACGTGACACGTGGCTGACCAACAAAGTTTTTACTTCTTTCTTGCGATGGGGAACAATTGCGGCAAAGAGAAGGCCATGAAAGAAAAGAAATTCCTGACCCACGAGGACAAAGTAATTGTAAACGACTTCTTGCGATAAAACAAACACATATTTTTATAAATCACATGGGAACCGTCTTGAATACAAATTACAATACAGTAAAATAAGATTATTGGTAACGTTACGAAAATCATGATGATCAAAAATAGGATCAATGATAAATTCAGTTTTGAAATCAAACGAAGACGCAAAGATTCTCGTGTACGAAACGAAAAGACGGCGTAAAAATCCTTACCTCAAAGTAACGAATATCATGTCAATAATTTTCTCTTTATTTTAAATATTTACTTCAAAGTAACAATATCATGTCAAAAATCTCCTATTTATCTTGGATCAATCACCACCTTTTTGCTTGAAAATATCCAAAAGAATGCACTTGACTCTTTATCTTAGATCAATCACCACCTTTTTGCTTGAATACCCAAAAGAATGCAATTGACTCTTTTCTCTTTCCTCTCCTTTATCTCTAAAAAATATGAAAACTCTTATGTCTTCTTCTCCCTTATATAGTTCGCTAATCTAATTCTAATATGACTTGAAGTCCTAATTTCTAGTGAAATTATAACACAACTAAAAGTCTTTATTGCTAGTGTAATTACTATACAACTAACAGTCCTTATTACTAGTGTAATTATAACACAACTTAAAGTCCTTGTTACTAATGTGGTTGTAATTCAACTAAAAGTCCTTATTACTAACTTAATCACAATATGACTTAAAATCCTAATCTAAGTCAAAATCCATTCTTCTTCTTCTTTGTTTAAATAGTACTTAATCTAATCAACTAAATTAATCACAATATGACTTAAAATCCGAATCCAAGTCGAAATCTCTTATTCTTCTTCTTTGTTTAAATAATACTTAATCTAATCACATTAGCCACTAAGACCATTAAATATTAATTTCATCACTAAAAGGACCCCAAGAAAATTCTCTATGGTCCATTACTTAATTCAAATTAGTATAATTTTTAAATTATTACCTACACAAGAAGCCGAAAATCCAGGGTATTACATTGCAAGTTCAAGATTTTGTAAAGATGGATAAAACAAACCATTACTGAAAGTTCCTCTAACAAATTTCAGAATTCTCTTGGCTGCTTACAAGTGAGATGTTCTTGGACTCTCCATATATATGCTAACCAAACTAACTCCAAATAGAATGTCAGGTCTGGTGCACATTAAATATGGTAAGCACCTAAAAAAAACTTTTGTAATAAGTTGGATTCACCAATTTTCCTGCGCCTTCTTTTATTAGTTAATGCCACACTCTGGAAAATCAACTGGTTGACATTCCTCCATAGCAAACTTCTTCAAAACCTATGCTACATATTTTTATTGTGAGATGAATATTTAGTTGCTGCCTTGCTTTACCTCACTTCCTTAAAAATAAGTCATGAGTTCTAAGTCTATCATTTCAAACTCCATCACCATGGATTGCTTAAACTCATCAATCATGGAAGGATTACTTCCTATAAATATCAAATCATCTACATATAGGCAAACAAACAATACATCTCCACAGGAGTTATTTTTCACATACAAAGCATACTCATATGGACACCTTGAAAACCATCCTGAACAAAATAAGCATCAATTCTAGAATTCCATGCTCATGGTGCTTACTTAAGCCCGTGGAGAGCTTTATTCATTTTACATACTTTATGTTCTTGCCCTTCAACATTGAATCCAGGTGGCGGCTCAATGTACACTTCTTCTTCAAGATATCCATTCAAGTAGGCTGACTTCACGTCCATCTTTAAAAACTTCCTCTTCTTTTAGGCCTTTAATGAGATTAACACTGGTGCAAACACTTCTTCATAATCTATTCCATATTGCAGCTTGTAGCCTTTCACCACCAACCTGGCCTTGTGTTTTTCTATCTCTCCTTGTGCATTTCTTTTTGTTTTAAATACCCACTTAACACCAATTGCTTTGTGTCCCTTTGGTACGAAGTGTAGTGAGCCCCCAGGTTTTATTTCTGTCAACAACATTCATTTCATCCTCTACAGCTCTTCTCCACTTAGCTTCTTGAAAAGATTCTTCAAATGTCAATGGATCACAACCTGTAAAAAGACGTAGCATGCTAAAATCATCAAAATCAATTCTTTATGTAGCATTATATATCTCCTGAATGCTCTTTGTCTTTCTGTGAGCTGGACTCGTAGAACCGTTAGGAGTTGGTAACTCTGCTCTTGTTATTCTTCTAAAACAAGTTGTTGCTTTTTTATTTCATCACTCTAATTCCAAAGTTGTTCTTCATCAAACTGAACATCTCTTAACATCACCATTTTGTTGGTGATAGGATTATACAACTTATACCCACAAGAATTCTCACCATAACCTAGTAGTATGCACTTCTGACTTTTATCTCCAAGCTTAGTTCTCCCTTTTTCTTGTATTTTGGCACATGCAACATTGCCAAAAATTCGTAAATTATCAATTTTTGGCTTGCGTAAACTCCATGCTTCCTCAAGTGTTACATTGCAAAGACGCCTTGTAAAAAACATGTTCAATAAATAGACAGCACAAGCAACGGCATCTCCCCAGAATTATTTAGGACATTTCCTTTCTTTCAACATGCATCTAACCATATTAAGAATGGTTATGTTCTTCCTCTCAAATACCCCATTCTGTTGTGGTTTTTTAGGCATGATAAATTGATGCACAATCCCATTTTCTTTGCAAAACATAAATTCATGTGAGTGAGGTATACGCCCCACCTCTATCAGTTCTAAATTTTTATACACTTCAAATGATAGTCACTTTGCTTCTTAACTAAAATTTAAACTCTTTAAATCTACTCAGAAGTTCTTTCTTTCTTTTAGCAAATAAACCCATGTTTTGCCACTATAATCATATGTAAAGGTGAGAAAATACATGTTACCACCAATTGATGTGGGCTTTGTGGGACCACACACATCTGAGTGCACGAAATCAAGATGTCGAATTGCTTTTGCTGATCTTCCTTCTTTTAGAAAAGGCTTCCTATGAGCTTTCCCAATACACAAACTTCACACAAAATGCTTGGATGATCAATCTTTTGGCAAACCTGTAACCATGTTGTTCTTTGTCAACTAACTCCAAAGCTCCAAAGTTTAAGTGTCCATATCGAAGATGCCAAAGAGTAGACTCATCACCAACAATTGCTTCAAAGCAATTTGATTGAAAATTTTTCAAATTTAATGGAAATTTATATTTTTAGCCATATTCACACAAGCAATCAGTACATTGTTGCTATGATATACATAACAGACATGTTCTTCATTTGAACAACAAAACCCTTTTCAAGAAGCTGACCCAAACTCAAGATACTATTTTTCATGTCGGGAACATAATACACATGAGAAATATACCTCTAATCACCATTCTTCAGTTCAAGAAGAATTTTACCTCTTCCTTTAACATGTCTTTGCGATAAATCTCCAAAAGTAATGTTCGGCTTCTACCATGTCCTCTTAGAGTGAAGGAATTTCGATTGCTACCACGACCTTCAAGAACTTTATTGCTTCTATGTGCGTTGCCACCTCTTCCTCTTCTATAAAGACTTCTGCCTCTTTGATAATTTTCTCCACTAGACTCAGTCTCTTCCTTTAGAGTTAGCTTTGCCTACAATGCTTATTCTAGGAATCTTGTTTCTCCCCTTTTTCCAATCTTCTACTCATGGGCTTGAAGAGAACCCATAATTTCTTCTACTATCATTTTCTCTAAATCTTTTGACTCTTCTATTGCCATAGCAAAATAATAAAATTTTGAGTCCAAAGACCTCAAAATTTCTCCATTACCCGAACATCACTAGTATCTTCTCCATTTTGCCTCATTTGATGGACAATTGAGATTACTTTTGTAAAGTTATCAGAGATTGATTCTGTTTTTTCCTTGTTAAGCTTTTCAAATTCGGCTCTCAAAGACCACAATCGTACATTCTTCACTTGTCTACACCACTGTAGGCTTTCTTGAATCTCCCATGCCTCTTTTGAAATATTTGTTGGAGCCGCCATCTCTATTCCAACTTCATCAAGCCCTTGATGGATTGTAACAAAGGCTTTGTTATCTCTCTTTATAGATTCTTTGAGTGTCTTCTTTTTTGCATTGCTCAAGTTTGCTTCTACTTCTGCCGATTCTAGTTCAACAAACCCATCTTCAATCAGTTTCCATAAATCTAAAGAGTCCAAAATAGCTTTTAGTTGAATACACCGCTGGTCATAATTTTTTTTTGTAAGGCAAGGAACTTGGGTTTGAGACTGGGTGTGATTGTTGTTATTGTTGGTTGAAGCCATCACTTAGCCAGCTCTGATACCAAAATTGTTGGGTGTATTGTATAAAGGGAGAAACCCACAATCTCAAAATTCGGAAACACTTTGTTTTCAAGGCAAGGAGAGCAGACCAAGTCAGAAAAATAGGTTTTAAGGAGATGAGAGACCCTTTCACACTCCACCCCTACCGGTGACCCCTGTGTTTAGCGTTGAGCTATTGGCCAGTCTTCCCTGAACCCATCATAACAATACCTATTTTTCCGAATTTTACTCTTAGCAACTCCAATGTTCTAAGAATGAGAATTTAGTAATTGAAAGGTTTCTCTTCTTTTACACTCGCATTTATGCAGTTGACAAGTAATCCTAATGTGGGCGGATCAATGGCTTAACATGAACAATACAGAGTACCTAATTTATGTAAGCTTAATAAGAATCTTCTAGCAGTGACCTTTACAAGTCTCAAGATACTAAACCTAATGTTAAATTAAATGTGTTTCTATCCCCACTACTAGAGCATTGTATAGAGTACTCTTCAATTCATTGAATCAAGTTTAATATTCAACAGGGGCGAGGGGCGACCTTTAAATATAAGACACTAAAATTTTTATTTTACCAACATGATATTTGGTTAAAGCATTAAAATTTTCAAGTATATATTTGAGATTTGAATACTTTTACTTTATTTTTGTCTTTAAAGGTTAAAATTGTTTTAGTAACAAGTGTCACTAAAACTATTTCGAGTTTGAGAGAATTTAAGTTTGGAGTGAATTTATTAATTTCCTCTACGTTGTTTTAGTTCCAAGGCACAAAAAATTTCTAATTATTCTTTTTGTTTTGTATAGACAGACACAAAATTTGACTAATACTTTTTCACGCTAATCAATCTCAAATATACATTTTTCATATGCATACAACTAATATACTCACAATGCTATATGTAAGTAGCATTTAGTCAAATTATTTCTAAAGTATTGTCCAAAGACTAGAATGTATAGATGCACGTAAATCATATTATATCAATGTAAAGGAATATACTAAATTTCACACCAAGTAATGAAGAAGAGAATCGAAAACAATAATACAAAATAGAGACACGCAAGACACAAGATTTACATGGTTCTACGAAAAGCAGATCTGAGTCTCTCTCAACCAACCTTCTCAAAAAAAACCTTCTCAAAAAATGACTCTTCTCTATTCAAAGAAAGGCTCTTCTTACTCTAAAAGGACTCTTCTCTTTACCTACTCAAAAAAAGACTCTTCTCTTTTGTCTCATGAAACACGATACAAGTCAACATATATATACTTATAAAAAAGTAGTGACTTTCTCTAAATAACCAATGTGGGACAAGATTTATATACTTAGAACTAAGTTGTAACCTTCTCTGAATAATCGATGTGGGATTCCTACACATTTCAGATTTTTTTATCCAAGACACGTTATGACACTCAATATAAATGTAATGCTAATAAAAAAGCACATAGAAATATAATTCTTTTTGCACATCCCATACAATTGAAGACTAAAAATGCTTCTAGTTCATTTAATGTCGATTCCTGCCCCAAAACTAATCATACTAAAACAATTTTATGTCGCTAACGGCTAAAATTTTTACGGTGAGGCCTCTCCCATAATTTCGAGCAAAACACTTTTATTCATGTCACTCCCATAATATCTTCTGTAACTCCCATAATTTCCTATTGCCATAAGACAACGATGAATTTTAGCAGTTGCAATCGTGTCTTCCCCAAGGTGGGCTGAGGCTTTAACTACCATTACTGAGCAAAAGTGCGAAGATTTCTTCTTCCATGTGGTTTATTAATTCTTCGGGATTCCGCGGGTTTGATGATGCAACCTTTTGAAATATTTTGCTCCAATTTCTCTACTGAACATCACTTCACATTTGTCGCTCCGATCCAATGGACAAACAGAGATCAAAAACTGCAGGATAAAATAGAAGCTGGGATCTGCCAAAGGCTTGTGGGTTGATAAATTACCCTTACAAGAGAAATGCAATTTGTTTTGGCCTTTGGCACAGAAGTCGTTATTCCCTTTGAGCTTGGGATCCCCTCACCAAGGATGGAACATTCTAACCCCATTCGAAATGATGATGATCTACGCTCTAATCTTGACCTCCTTGAAGAAATGCGCAAGCATGCTCAACTTCGCGTCCCTGCTTATGAGCAACGTGTTGCACTGTATCATGACGCGAAATAGTTCAAGGACGCTATGGGCTCATAAGGACACTATCGGCAAACTCTCTCCCAATTGGGAAGGTCCTTACATGATAATCAAGCTTGACCGTCTAGGCGCATATAATTTGGAGTCAATGGATGGGTCCTAAATTCTCGAACTTGGAATGTGCCTAATCTGCGTTGTTGTTGTCCTTGGTGGTCACCATTTCACACTATCTTGGTCGGGTGCAAAACCTCTTTAGACATGGCTAATATCTTATTAGCTTAATTTTTATGTTCGGCCCTCTTGCGCCCTTTATCTTCCGCCTACACTGGTATACTTTTTATCTAGTTGTCTTGAGACTCGACTGATGTACTTCCCCTTGGGGACACCTTCTGGTATTCATAAAACATCAGCGCATTTCTCAATAATTTTGCTTAAAATCGCACAAGTAAAGTTTACAAAAGGTGGGTTCAAGGCCAATTGTGTAGAAACCCCAGTCATCTAAGAGCTTTGCCCTGCCTCTTCCAGAGGTATGGCCTGGTGCCTCTCTCCTCTGAAAGACACACTACGAATGAGGTCCCAACAGCTTGTATAGGGGCAATAATGCCTAATTCCTTGCCTGTAAGAGCGCTTGAGTTCATCAAAGGAAATCTACTCCGCGATGTTACGATGGCCCTTCTTCAAGGTCTCCTTGCAGCAGTCAAACCCCTGATTAAGAGAGATCCCCCAATCCCGTTTCCTCATCTCTTAGAACTCTGACAAATTCCTGAGGAGAGAGAGAGAGAGAGAGACATTGTGAGCAACGCTCTCCTGAGCAACGCTCTCCTGTTTTTGACTCTGGGGCATTCAACTGCTATAAGTTGGAGCACTAATACAACTTCGGTTGAATAATTCCCAGCGAAAGCAGCAGAAACAAACTGTTAAACTTGTCCTACTTAAATCTTTGTCAAGGAGTTTCCAACCTTCTTCATCTCAGTCTTGAGCATTGAAAAGCATGTTAAGCCAGCATTCTCTTAAAGCATCTGTTTCCTTTCCAAACACTTCATTTACGGCCAAAGCCAAAAAGTTTCAATAAATAATATAGCAGTTAATCTTTCTCCATGTGAGTTGTAAGAATGGCCAAGCACTCATATATCATTTCGGCTTGTGGGATTACTTTGTCCTTTACAAAAAAGGCTTCAATTCTCTTGCCAACCTCTATCCAACTACAACCAGGATTCTTCTTCAGTCCAAGTTCCTTCATTTTCAATCTCACTTTGCGCGCCTGCATCCATCCATTGGCAGAAGCATACATTTTTGCCAATGTGATGTAAGTCGATGAGTCATCAGGCTCCTTATCCAGAAGCAAGTCTGCAATTTTCCACCCCAGTTCTAGCTCTCCGTGCAAATGGCAAGCAGAAAATAGTGTACTTAACAAGTTGGCATCCTCTCTCATGTTAGGGTGTTTTTGGAGGATGGCATAAGCTTCATGCACTCTCCCAGCACGTCCAAGTAGATCCACCAAGCAAGAGTACTCTGCAAATGTGGGGTTGATTTTGTAGTCATCTACCATTTTCCTGAAATAGTAACAGCCCTCATTAACTAATCCGGCATGGCTACATGCAGAAATTACCGCCAGGAAAGTGACTCTGTCTGGTTTTACATCAGACTGCAGCATTTTGCTGAAGAGGTTCAAAGCTTCAAAAGCTTGGCCATGACACCCATAAGCCATAATCATTGAAGTCCACGACACAAGGTCTCTCTCTGATAGTTGATTAAAAGCCTGAAAAGCTTCATTAACAGCACCACATTTGGCATACATGTCAAGGAGAGCCCCCGTGACTATCTCGTGCGACTCAAGCTTACATGCAATGATAGATTTGTGTATATGCTTACCCTGTTCTAAAGCTGCTAAACGTGAACAAGCCACTAAGACACTGGTGAATGTAATGGCATTCGGTTTAACCTCAGCATTTTCCATTTCACTGAAAACACCAAGAGCCTCAAAATCACAGCCTACAGATACATAACCGGAAATCATTATATTCCATGCTACTACATTGGTTCTTGGCATTCCTTTAAATGCAAATTCAGCTGAGACAATACTTCCACATTTGAAGTAAAGATCTACCAGTGAGCCATTGATAAAGATATCAGCTTCTATTACATTTCTCATAATATACCCATGGGTAACCTTTCCATGCCACAGGTTACCTGATATAGAGCACGCCATCAGTAAGCTGCTAAAAGTTGTCGAACTGGGTTTAATCCCTTGTTCAATCATCCTTTGAAAAAGGTCAATGCAAGATTTGCTGTCACCACTTAAACCATGTGCAGCAATCATTGAATTCCAAGAGACCAAGCTCTTCCTCGGCATCTGCTCAAAAACATTTATGGCCATCTCCAAATTACCACTTTTTCCGTACATGTCCACAAGAGCAGCACTAACGTAACCATCCAATACAAGCCCATTTTGAATCACTTCATTGTGCAGCTCCTTTCCTCTTTCCAAATCCAAAAGTCTTCTGCATGAACAGATAGCAGTCGTATATGTCACTGAATCAGGCTTATACCCACAACCCTTCATTTCGTCAAATAATCCCAAAGCTTTCCCATACTGTCCGTTTTGATAATACGAAGAAATGACAGTGTTCCAACACGCCGCATCCCTTTCAGGCATTTCATCAAACAGCTGTGTTGCCCATCCAAACATGCCACATTTGGCATACAACCCAACAATAGCGCTCGTAACAACAACATCGGACACGAATCCACTTTTCACGACATGTGTATGGACGACTTTACCATAACCAGCTCTGCCAAGCCCACTGCAGGCCTTTAAAACACTTGGGTATGTATGACTATCAGGTTTGAGATAAGGTAGGTGCAGTAGTTCCTCAAATAGCTCAAGAGCTTCAACGAGCATAAAATTCTTGGTATAACATGCCATGAGGCTATTCCACAACGAGATGTCCCATGGGTTCTCAGTGGTTCGAAAAACTAGCTCTGCAGGTTTAAATAATTGGCAAGAAAAATAAAATTTAATAAGGCTTATGCACAAGGCAATGTTGCTCCGTAAGCCCGAGGTGATCACTTTCTGGTGAAGGAGCTTGCCTTGTTCCAGGGACTTAGACCCACAGCATGATCTTAGCAGAGACAATAGCCTGGTGGTTTCCATGCCTCCATCCGAAAAGGCAACACGAGTTTGTATTCCGCCGACTATTGCTAACTTTGAATTTTCAGGAAGATAGAAACGCTGAACCCTGAACTATTCAAATTCTTCTCTGAAACACACTTCACATGACATCCATTATACACCACGTATCTCCACGAATTCCAAGTTTTGGGATCATTCTTCTCTTTGGAAAGCCATCTTCTAAAATCAAGGAAATGTAAGGCCCTCTGTAGTATCCCATCCCAGTTTCTGGTTCCCTTTTTCTGCTTTCATCCTGTCTATATTTATATATAGGGTTAATTACTCTCGGCACCCCTGAGGTTTACCTTAAAATACATACAGATCCCACTATCTTTGAAAATTACACTCCGCTCCAAAAATTAAATTTTCTTTGACGGTGTTAACGGCTGGTCATAAAAAGACGTTTCTGCCATTGTATATAATTACACAATGTCTCTTGGGTTTTGGAGGGAAATCAAGACGTCTGACTCTTAGGTTACAGACTTCGAGAGAAAGAGAGAGGGAAGTTGGTACAGAGGGAAAAACGGGATCAAAATCGATCCCGTTTCTTGAAGGCTGCGAAATCGAACCCAACGACGAAGACAACGATGACGGCAGCCCTGAACGGTGGTACTCGAGTGAAGATCGTGGACGGTTGTGCAAACACGAAGGTATGTTTTCATACCCTTTTCATCTGATCGCAATCATTTCGTCTAGTTTCTTCGTATTTTTAAAACTGCTATGAATGATTTTTAACAACGAAGTCTCTATTCTGTTTAAGCATATGCATGTTGAGTCTCTGCTATAGGTAATCATGGGCATGTTGAGTGTATGGTTATTGCATGTTGAGTGCATGGTTTTTGCATGTTGAGTGTGTGGTTATTGCATGTTTAGTATATGATTAGTGCATGTTGTATGTAGCACTAGCAAAAAAACCCTAACTAGAGCCCTAATCGAAAGCCCTAAATTGAAACCCCAATTGAAAAGTCAATTGAAACCCTAATTGACTACTTAATCAAATTAAATCCCTAATCGACACTGAAATTGAAGCCCTAATTCAATTTTGTTTTTGAAACCCTAATTGACTACTTAATTAAATTAAATCCCTAATCGACACTGAAATTAAAGCCCTAATTCAATTTCGTGTTTGAAACCCCAATTGACAACTCAATTGAAACCCTAATTGACTACTTAATCAACTTGCCCAGTTAAGAACTTAAATTAAAGCCCTAATTGACACCCAAATAGAAACTCTAATAGATAACTAATTAACATACCTAATTGACAGCTTTGTTAAAACCCTAATTGATAAATAAAATAATATTATTTCAAATTGGCAAGTTAATTACGGCCCTGTTTAACAGCTTAATTGACATCCAAGTTAACTCTCTTTGTATATATATTACAGAAATGCATACCCTGCTGGTCCACTACTGTTACACAGCCAGAGAGGTTGAGAATGTAGATCTAGACAGATACAATTACATGGAGTTGCTAAGTGATGCAACTGAGCTATGTTTGAAAGACCTCCCCCTAGGCTAGGTTTATGCTGCAGCTGGTGGCAGCCAAACTGGAGGCAATCAAGTGGGAGGCAGTCAAGTTAGCATGAATATGGATGTAAGTATACTAACTGTGGTTTTGATTTTGGTTTACTGTGATTTAGTTTACTTTTGACTTAATGTAGTTTTGAATTTTTGAACAGGGAGGACCTACTGTGGGCGGTTCTAGTCAAGGAACCATGCCTTAGCTGTTGCTAGTGTGCAGCATTTTGTGTACATACATGGTGAAGATTCATTTTGTGAAGATTACAGAAACTGTGCAGATTCCTTTTGTGAAGCTTATTGAAGACTTTGAAAATGGTTTTGATTGCTGTGACTGAAGACGAGTTTTTGAAGTTAAAGTCACAGTGGGAATAGGTTAACTGTAGGTTACAGTTAGGTTGACTACAATATTCAAATTGTAAACTTTAGGTTTTAGTCAACATTGATGTTTTTAATCATGTTTGTCAACATTTGGATGATGTAAACACTATTTGCACGATGTTAACATTTGGATGATGAATGATGAATGGTGTTCTTAGTGAGCTAATGTGTACTCAGTTTCAATATGTTGTTCAGTTTTGAGATCTTACTTATTTGTACAGAATGTGAAGTGTGTTAGAAGCATTGGTTAGGGCAGGTTGTGCTTGTGTTTGAGTTTGAAAATTGCAGCTGGTAGAATTTGTGCGTGGTTGGAACAGGTTGTGTATTTGAACAATCATACTTTTGAGCATGTTGGTAGTTATGTTAGGGACTTGGTTTGCGTATTGTCTTGGAGATTGAATTGAGCAGGTTGTGACCTGCATTTTGTGGTTGGACCATTTGAGTAGGTAGATTGCTTGTGCTCTTTGTGCAATGTGCACAAACCACAAGCCCCCTTAAGAAAGCATAAATATTCCATTTGCTTAGAAAATAGATAACCAACCTCTTCATTTGCCTAGAAAATATATTACCAACATGTTCATTTCCCTAGAAAATTTCATTGCAACCATAGATACTTCATTACATTCATTACATGAACCCTAAAAAATTAGAGAGTACCATTTCTCTCATTTGTTGCATTACATAACCATACACCACATTCCTCATTTGTTAATGACAAAAACTATCATCAACATACACATCCATGAGGAAATTAAAGAACTAATAACCAACATCTTCAACATCGCTTGATTAGACTCAATTAACTGGAATTTTGTTACTCCTTACAGCTTCATTTGCCTCAAGCAAGTGCATCATCGATTCTTCATTGGTTTCATGCCTTTGAATTTCTTCATAAACATCAGGTGAACAGATGATTGACCTTCCACTTGGCTTCAATGTTGCTCTATCAGGATTGCACCAACTAAACATGTTACATCCACCGCTTGCATAAGTGAAGAACAACTTCCCCTTGCTTGGCTTCTCATCAGATTCAACAATTCTAAGACTTGCTCTCTCTTTCTACACCAACAACTTATGTAGTTAAACCTTAGATCCAACCATTCCTCACTATTTCCTGACCTTGACATTTTTTGGTTAGAAGGGAAAGAATGAAGTGAAGGAAGAAAGGGAGGAAGGGAGGAAGAAGGAGAAAGAAATGGGTCTGCAGAAGAGAAAGAGAATGAAGAAGAAGAAGAAGAACCCTAAAGGGCAAGAGGGGTTTTATTTAAGAAAGGGAGGGCAGTTTGGGGATGAAAAATCCAAAAAGTGAGGGGTCAGAGAATCTTTAGACGGAGTTAGGGTCTCCGTCAATTTTGTGGGGCTCCGTGAAATACGGGTACAAACCTGGGGGAGCGGAGTGTAATTTTAAAAAAATAGGGGGTCAGTGTGTAATTTAGGGTAAACCTCAGGGATGCCGTGAGTAATTAACCCTTATATATATATGTATCTACATCTATACATATATAAAAGTAGGTATGAGCGGTTAATCTTTTCTTTCCTTAGATACAATTTTTAATTGAAATTTTGGGTGAATAAGGGTATTTTTTACCTATAATATTTTCTTTTTTTCATTATATACCCTTTTTAAGTTAGAGTGCCATTTAAAAATGAAGGTGTTATTGACTTCTCATAGGATATAAAACCTATTTCCTTAAAATGTCATTATTGAAATATATGTTTTGGTTAGAGTAAAGGATTGTTTTAACTTTTAACTTAATTAAATTCATTAAATACCTATTATTAATAAAATAAGGGTGTTTTTTTACTTTTCATATGATAACAAGCCTCTTTTGTGAAGATATCTTTATTGAAATATATGTTTTTGTTAGAGTAAAAGGTTGTTTTGACTTCTATTGAAAGAGAAGTAAAAGGAAGGCAAAAGAAATCCTATGAAAATTCTATAATCATGCTCTCTAATTATTAAAAAAATTCTTATCAAATTTTACCGTCTCCATTCACGTCAAAACTAAATTACTTTAGAGTTATTACATGTTCTTCATCATATTTAATTAAAAAAAATAACTTGTAGAGAACAAAGTTTTCTAAAGGTTTTTTTCGAGAAATGTAATATATCTAAAAGATCTGCCCCAGTGTATAAAATAATCTTAAGCTGATTTGATTCATAATCTTAAAAAGTGAAGAGCATTAAATAATTACTTTTTTCATATAATCAGGCTTTATCTAAAGACTTAAGAGAACTCTGAAGACCATGTTTGGTGGGATACTTGGAAACTTTATGCCACCACACTATGAACATGTTTTTCTGGTTATGTTCATGCTAGACTCGCGGTCAAATGCCCGTTGTTTTTGTTTACATGCAATATGACAAAACTTTCCTGACTCGATCATCCGTGTATTAGGAGAATCAAGATCCCCACAAAAGACGTGTTTTACAACATTTAACAACAAAAAATTGTCACTGAAAGTATATTTATTGCTGTTACTGAAATTTATATTGACAATTGTTTGTCTTGAGAAGTTTGTGATTAACAAAGGAAAAAAGAAAAGAGAACAGCTGAACAAAACGCAGTACAAAAATAAGGTCAAACAAATGGGACTAAAAATCTGCTGATGTATTCGCTTATGAATGTACATGGCAGCCGATTTAAACAAGAGCCATCAACCTAATCAGGATTTACATTTCCCACCCCCTCAACCCACGCATTTTAGGGGAAATAATGAAGAAGAGAAAAGGCCAAACAAGTCGTACCAATAATAAGGGGAAAAAAAACTTAGAACCAAACCTCTCTACTGCTATCTCCTCTTTATAGCAACCTTGCTTAAAAGCCAAACCTAAAAGAGAGGGAAAAAAAAAGGAAAATCATGTACAAGGTGTCTCTGCATCATATCGCCAAGTCCTCACTCGCAACGCCAACACTTGATTTGTCGACCATGCGCACATTGTACTGTTCATATACTCTTGCTCGGTTCTCTGCCCACCATTGTTCTGCTTGTTTCTCGCTAAACCGCTTCCGACTGCATTTAGAAAGATATGCTTTTAGATAGATATAAAACCAAGATCATAATAAATCTAACCAGGAGAAATTGGTTTAAAACAGCATCAAGAACAAAAACGTGATTGTGCTTCCGTGGATAAGGGGAAAAAGCTGACAACTTTACAGCCCATTTCCAATCTAACCCCCCCATGGTTTGAATGTTTTTGCACATAAAACCCTGTGGTTTCAATCTTGGTAACCAAAACACAGGTTTTTAAATTTCAGCAATTGAACCCAAAATCGACATTTCATTACAATTTGGTTGCCGCCCATCCAAGTGTGCCATGCAAGTGAATTATTTCGTGGGCATTGAACCTATTTTTTGTCCATATACTCTCTCTCTCTCTCTCTCTCTATTCACTCCTTTCGTGTCCCCATTCTCTGCTCATCTCCCCTCTTTCTTCCCCAGATCTGTTCGTTTTCTTCTCTCTTCTTCGTTGTCACCACACAAACCCTACCACAACCACCGCCGCCGCCACCAACCCTAGTTACCGCCGCTATAGATCTACTCGCCGCCACCAACGCCACTGCCATCACCGTCAATTCGGCACCTACCACCGTCAATTCGGCACCTACCATTACCACCGCTTGCCCCACCATTACCACCGCCAACCCTAGCCCCGCCACCTCCGGAGATCTACCCATCGCCATCAACCTCACCGCCATCACCATCAATATCAGGTCCCCCACCGATTTACACCATCGGTTTTCACCGCCATTCTCAAATCCTTAAACATCTAACCACAACTACCGTACCCACTTCCACCTTTACCACAGCATTGCCCACAGTCGCCACAAACATGCCCAAGACCACCATACCACGTTGCCATCGCTGCCGCCAGTCACTACTTGTCCACCACACCATAACCTCCTCCTTAGATCTACACTATCCTCATATATTGAGCCCAAGATCGTTCTTTGAAGGTTCTATTTGGCTTTTCTTTTAGTAGATGATTACTTCAGTAACCAAACTTGTTACAGTGAGTTTGAATATGCAGTGCAAAGTTGGTGATGGGGATGATCAAACGAAACAAAACTTGCATGAATTACTATTGTATGTTCAAACTTGCATGACAAAAGTGAGATGAGGAGTTGTTACAAAAACCAAGTTTAGCTGTATATTCAAGCCATTTGTTGTGATAGTGGCGGTCTTTGGGATGATGGTGGTGGTGGCGGTCTAGGGACAGGTTTATTGAAAGTGGTAGTGGGTTTGTAGATGGTGGTGGATTGGCTTTGTAAAACTGGCTGTGCCAAGGTGGTGAATTCATTGAGGTGGTGTCGTGAATCTGGTGTTATAGTAGTGGCAGTCTTGGGATGCTGGTGGTGGTGGCTGTTGGTGGATGAAAGGATAAAAGTCGGTCGTGATGGTTGGTAGTGGGTCTCTACGGCAAAGGAAAAAGAGAAAAAAAAGAATGATAGGAATAAACAAGTTAACAAAAAATTGAAAAAGCAGAGTAATAAATTTTAAAATAAATAAACAAATTAAGCCAGTAAAATTTTGACACCTGGACATGTTATCTTTGGACAGATTTACCCCTCTACGAAGGTCATGTGGATGGCAAACTTGGACGGCCGTGAACAAAATTTTAACAGAATGTTGAATTTTGGATTGTGCTTGAATTTAACAACTTTAGGCTTCCAGTTACCAGAACTGAAACAACAGGGTTCTATGTGCAGAAAGGTCCATACCACTGGTTAGATGCAATTCAGCCATCCAGGAATCACCAACTCCATTGCCACGATTTATGAAGAGAGAAGGACAGTACATCCAATTTGTTGAACTTATGAGGTAATTATCCTTTCTGCCATTCGGGGGTGTGTTTTTACAGACCGGATACAAGTATATAGTCATAAAACTCAAGGTACGCGGAATTGAAATATGTGTTGGAGAAGGCTCAACTCGAGAATATAAGTAGAGCCTTTCCTCCTGGCACAGAAAACCATGGGGCAAGAGCCAAAGTGCTTGCTGCTATTGCTAATAAGCCATGATCCTCCTTAGGCATCTAATTATACAACAACATAAACGTACATTTATGCTCCATAAGCTTGGCAAGGCCTTGAAGTTGATGCAGACACTAGGGCGTCATAGTAAGAAGGCTAGACTAAATTTCATGTAATTTCAAGCTACATCTCGACTTAAATGAAAACATCATAAAGGGAAGAGATATTAGTGAAGAAGAGCAGATAAAACATACCTAAATCGAACTCGCTTAAGATCTTTGACACCTCCAGGTAAGGAGGTAAGGGTGATGTAAACGCCAGGCTCGTCTTGCTCAACCCATTCGTTATCGCTACGAGAATCACTTTCTTTTGTTCTGCCCCCATTTTTTGTTGCTACTTCTGAATGGCCTAGTCTGTTGTGACCTGAACTGCGACTGCTGACAGTACTTGATCCATTAGATAACAAATGGCTGTTTGTTCCGTTCAACTCTGGTTCTTGATATGCTATATGACCATTGAATCGGTCAAACGAAGCAGTAGAACCATCAGTTAAAGTGAGATTGGAACCAAAGGAAGTAAAGGAAGGGGATTTGACATTTCGGGCAGCTCCCACAGGCAGCCGTTCAGCAATGTCCTTCAGCTATAAACATACAAATGAGCAGAAGGAATGGATCAGCGACAGAGGCAAAGAAAGGGAGTTTAGGATACAATAACTGTGAGACTCCTGTTTGGTTTCTATTTCTAAGAGATGCCATGGTTTTTCTTTTTTCGTTGCGCAATAGCAAAACATAATAAAACTGAAAAAACCATATACGCCAAGTAGAATGCAAGCTATGGCCAATGAAATCAAGGTTAGCAGCCAAGTAGAATCCATGGTTTGACACACGTGCCATAGCAGCTGGATACGAAATTACATGAGTTCAAATTAAGAGAAATCTGAAATGATATGTTTCATTTGATACAAGTCAGCAACAATGCTTTACGTTAGCTTTTTCCCCAAAAGAGAGGACTAACTATTATATGCCCCTAATCCCATGGGAAGTGAACTGAACCCAGAATCCCAACTAGAGGTCCCTCAGGACAATCTCCAAACAATTAAAAGTCCAAATTATATCCTAATCTTACAACACATTCTAGTTCTTCGACATGATCCACAGTGTGATACTTAGAATATTACTAAATCAGACCGCTTATCTTTACTGCCCCCTTGGAGCCAGGTTAAGTATCTCTCCTTTGTCCACCACCACTTCCCCATGGCCACAAGCGGGTTTCTGGCAGAGAGATTGTTCCTCTTTTCGAGGGTGAAGAAGAAATCAACAAGAGAGTGGGTACTGCTTGTCTAGAAGTGTAGCTTTAAATTATGGGTACCTACCCCGACATCCTCAGCGTGCTTGCTAACATGACTAATAAAGTTATGGATGTTTTCAAGATTTGTAACATACATGAAAAAAAAAAAAAAACAAGGAGGTGTCCTTTCTGTGGCACATCTATCTGATCATTGATAGATATCATTTAAGAGTTTTCTTATAGAATGTATATCAGAAATACTGAAGCAAACTGCTTCGCTAACATGATTTTTAATATCTATAATTACATGTACCAGATTAGATTACATAAGTAAAAACGTTTTACATCAGAGACCTTTGGAGTTGCTATAGCTTTTCATATTGCTGATTATATCTAGGAGGTTTATCTCTTGGATAAAGTTAGTGTGGACGGTTTGGACACTAGCTGAAGATCAGTTAATCCGCCCGTTCAGGGTAGGGGGATGCAGAACCAGCTGCCAGAAACTAATCAAGCTGCAACAACTCGGGCTCGAGCTATGCCTTGACAGAGAAGGATGCCACTGAATCTTCATGATGAGTGACATATCATCCTACATTGATTGATGCTTGTTCCACATTTTTTAATGTCTCTACATCTTTGCTTGTCAACTTGGTGGTGAAATTAGGTAGTGTAAATTCCAGGAGTCCATAAGAGAGAATATCATCCTATCGAGGACAAATGTGCATAAATTTTCAGGACGAAATTTTTATAAGGAGGGGAGAATGTAAGACTCCAAAATAATCTATAACAAATTATTTTATATGGACTACCTTCGTAATTTTAGTAACCTTTGAAAGTACTTTGAAATAAGTAATATATTCTTAGGGGTCTTTTGAGTAATTTACCAAGTTCAGAGAAATAAAAATACTGGTTAGTTTGTGTTTTATCGATAGATTGAGTTTGGTCTTTCAGAGAGGAGGAGAAAGAGAAAATTAGGGCTTTGAAGATTTCACCCTTCTACTCAAAATTGGTAAGTGATCCTAAATCTTAATCAAAATAGAATAGTGATTTGAAGATTTCAATGTTAGTGTTGATTTAATTAATTAGGTTTTGAGATTTTTGGTAAGTTACGCAAATTGGTGAAGATTATTGCGTAAAAATTGAGGTAAGGGTTACACTCATTATACTCCTCCGAATTATGTATGAACATCTTGCTCGTGACCCTCTCTACTTTTGTTCTAATACAACCAATTTCTCGTTCTCTTGGAATTACTCTGTGCATTTTATTGAATCTGACAAAATTAGAACCACGCTATGTTACATGGACTCTTCGGTTTGTGTGAAGTACCCGTGTCGGACACTCGACCCTTGGACATGGGTATGCGATATGTGTCCGACACATCTCATAGGATATGTCATTATGATACTATCTTATAGTCTTTTGTTTAATTAGTTATTACTTTAAGATGAGACAAGTTGTCAATTAAAATCAAATGCATCACATGAAACACCTTTTTGCCTTAGAAATAACTAAAAAACAATAATAAATATGAACATTTTGCCGTGTCCCCGTGTCTTGCGTTTTCAAAATTAGACGAGTTGGACACTTAGACACATATCCGATCCGGACACTCGTACCGTGTCCATGTAACATAGAAATCACGGCATGCCCATGTTCTTGACACACGCATCCACTATTCTTAAATTACTCCCTTTCAATCCATGATGGTGGGAGTACTTTTGCTATTTACTTATTAACCCTGTAGCAAACCTCAAAGCAGCAAGCTTCTTCACGTGGGACTGCCTAGGTGGCTTGCCCTATGTCAATTTTTCATTGGCTCTTGATTGGGTTGTACCATCGACACTTGTTTTCTTTATTTGCTCATATCAACCCCATACAAATTCGGATTGAAGCGATTCAAATTCTGTTGAACTACATTTTTGTCCTCTTCGATTTGAGTCTAAAATCCAGTATTTTCTGAAATTGTTAAGTCGCCCATTTTGAAATTTAAAGTTTTGATACTTTGTGGCACGTGGTTACTCCTTTGAGATATTTTGATGTCCATTGGACCCCATTTAAATTGAACTAATGTTTAGAACCTTCACGTGCTTAGGTTAACGTGATGCCATGACATGATATGGCGATTGTTACCGATATGAAAACTTTGAACTTAGAACCTTCACGTGCTTAGGTTAATGTGATTTACAGCCACGTATTACGTGATTGTATCGTATTTGATTATTAGTTCAATTATTCGAATGTGTTCATTTGACTTTGACTTTGACTTTGATTTGAGTTTTGATGGGTTGGATATCCCAAAGTGAGATTATTCGTCGTGCTAAGATTATCAATAGTCTTTGCACTTTCGTTTTCATATGCTTCGTTTGGACTCAGCTATATGTTATTGGATACTTGTGTTCTCTTCCGTGGGTGTGAGTGATCTTTTCTGGGCTTTGTGGTCACCCCCACTTCTCCCCCCATTTCAGGTAATTAAGCTAAGACGCGTAGAGGAGTTAATAGCATTATGCTTAAGCTTGTAGTATACTTTAATTGATAACTCTTTTAGTGGCTTTGAAATAAGAACTTCGTAATAGCTTTTGATTTAGTGGCTTTTGGGAACCCCAAATGAGTGGGAAATGGTTATTTGTTATTAAATTTCCGCTGCGGTTACTAGACTTTAATGGTTAATGTGAGCGATTTGATTTCGGATATGTTTTAGAGCTTTGATTACTTTTTTTGAGGTTATGTTTTTGTAAAATATGTTGGGTATCGTATTTCTCGTAAGCAGGAATATTTTGAAATAGTATGTGAAGGTCCGCCTCCGGGTTGGTGGGGTGACATTTTGGACACTGGCTGAAGATCAGTTAATCCGCCCGTTGAGAATTGTGACATGAACAATATAATGGTAATGCTAGGAGAGAAAAACAAAGTCAATGAGGAAGGAGATAGTACAAAAGGATGTGATAAAATGGTGCCTTAACAAAAAATTGGCACTAATCAACTGAAGAGGTATATCAGAACTCCTGCAGCTTTAAGTAGTTGGTTTGGCTTTAGCGAGCGGTAGTGGACCCCAGGAGCTTTAGTGAGAGAGGCCAAAGCATAGATAAGGACATATGAAAACAAAAACGTGCAAAAGTAAAGGTCAAAGCAGCATTTTGAAATATCTAGAGCCCTCTTTGTCTGCCGCTTTGGTGAGCTAAGTTCAGTCTTCCATCCAACTCAAACGGCTTTGAACTTTTAGTATATATTAGTATGAACGGATGTGCTCTGCACGAGATAATGTAGTCTAGCAACGGGATCTCTTCTAGAGTTCCAAAAGAAAACCGTTTGGGATACCCAAAACCCCCCTTCAACTCAAACTAGGAATACGTACACACCTTAGTACAAATATACCAACTATCTTTGAAGGAAAGAAGTCCTTTCACTTGCATGAACCAACCCAACAGCTATACTATAGTTGTATTCATAAGGTGAGTTTTCCATTAAGTCATTGCACGACATATTATATCTGTACAGAGATGACCAAACTGTCATATTAAGTTATCCTTATATTGTTATAGATATGCAGATAGTAGTTCCCATTTACCCCCAAGCCTAGAGCACCTTTCAGCAAGCTATGCGCCTAGGCAAATTACGTTCTTGGCTAGCTACAAAGATTGCTGTGTTTATCTCTGTTCATTTACTCCTACATAAGCACACAGAAGTACCTATTACTCCTGGGTGGTGTTTCTGCAGAATAATAACTTTCTTGCTAGCAAGTCTTTGGGATAAACACAAAGGTAATAATACAGAACAGACCAAGCTAGATTGATCAGCCCTATCAAATAATCCTTTCCCAATTTTCAAGGTTCAGATTAAGTGTGTATGTCCTTTCTTACTACTCAAACTTAAGTATAACGACAATATAACCTAGTGAGAATGTGTCATCTTGATCAATCGAATTACAACCTTAAATGAGTTGATCAAAGTTTCTTTATTCTAAACCATTGTACCACCAGTCACAATGTACACATAGACAATAGGATTATCAATCACATACCTGTATAACAAACATCTAATCATTAGACAGAAGGATTTGTTTCAAAGAGAACAAAATAATAAAAGGATAAATAGTAGGGTAATACAGTAACACCCCCGGACTAATCACTCGTGGTGACTCAGTCCTTTTAAGGTATTTTACCCATCGGTTTACACCCCTTCGGCTCATCAAACCCGAACATTATCGCCCCCTCCGTGCATTTACTGTTAGCAACAGATGAAATACAGTCTATGCATCTTTTTAAAGACAAAAATGCCCTTGGAAATTAGACCACCATCTTCTCCCTTATGCCCACATTGAACTTGAGACCATAGGTTTGATGATACCAAAAGATTAAAATAATTAACCACCACATAATCTCATACATGTCAATACATAACTTGCTGGCAAATCAAGCAATGCCTCACAAATTCTCTCAATCTTGATGCCTAACAAGACCCTGTACATAAGATGGGTGTGTATGTCTATGTAAATAATTCGATTTCAAAAATTTATGGACACGCAACTTTCCAAAAACTCCCCAAATTTATCAACTTCATTCCCAGGTATTCACAATCACCCAATTTCTTCCTTTTCTTTCACTTATTTCTCCTACATGTAAAGGTAAATTTCCTTGAATTTACACAAAAATCTCCTATATATTGGTATAATCAATGCCAAAAACCTGCCAAATATTCATATCCATTTCCCATCATCAAGCCAAATGTACGACGTCATTGCGTCTTTTCCATTGCACAAAAGATCCCATAGAATTAGCATCAACGGGGTAGCAACTCGGAGCTGGGGTTGTCGATGGGCTTGGTCAATTTTTGTAATCAAAATCATGGAGGTTTTAGGCAGCGGCTACAAAGTGAGCGTAGGGGTTTTGACGGAGGCTTGGGACGTGAGTGAATCTCAGTTGTTAGCTTCTCCTTTTTGCATGGGACAGTGGACGTTTAGTGTGGAATGGTTGGGGAAGGAAGGAAGGAAGGAGAGAGAGGATTTAGGGCATTAGTGTTTAGAAGTGGATTTGTTAATTTTGAGGTTTTCTGGAACTGACCTCTTGTATTTTCTGTTTAGCAACATGCTAACTGAGTCATATGAAGGACTTACTCAACACGAGTTGTAGTTTATCAACCGAGTCAAAAGCATCTAGGATAAGTAATTCAATTCAATGATCACTAGATATTCAACTTACTTGGGCAGTTAGTGACTTGATCACTTCTTTTGCTGCTTTGCATCTTGCAGTCTCCTCCCCACCAATTGCTATTGCCTCCTTTAACTGTTTAGTAGTTCTTTCCAGCTCAACATCTTGAAGCTGCGCTTTACGAGTAAGATTTTCGACCTGACATGAAGACTGGTCAGACAATATGCACAAAGACTAAAAAGTGCTCAAAGTTAACTTTATCATTTTGTTCCAATCCTAGAACAGTGGCTCTGAAGGAAACAACTTACTGATAACCAACCATTTTATCATTTTTGGAGTGCCATGATAAGCAGTAAATCCAAATAAGAACAATGCTCATCACCTCAATTCCAAGAAAGAAAGCATATCCTTACAACATTTTTCTAACTTTTGACCATTGAGGTTGTGCTTCTTGCACCAGAAAGAAACCCAAAAAGGAAGAGCAGGAGTTTAGAAAGAGTATATGTCACTGACCTATTAAAACCCTTCATATCCCCAATAAATAAGAAAATTTTACAAGCAGAATGATAACAGAAATTGAAGAATTGTATACCTGTGCTCTTAATTTAATAACTTCTTGGCTAAGGCTATCATCTGTTCTTTTAGCATCATCAATAGCAATTTTCGGCGATGCCAGTCCTCCCAGAGTTGGGGTTGGTGTAGTAGAACGAGGGGGGCTCGGCCGTCTTGATATTGGTGATGTTGCTCGAGAAACAATTCTTGATCCAGGAACAGAGGCGGAAAAGAACTTTTTGGATGACCCAAACACAGGATTAAAAGATTTAGAGATATTAAGAGCTCCCCATTGAGAACTTCCGTTTGGAATAGGTGATACACGACTGCTGTTAAATTCCAGTTTCTTGTTTCGCTTGGAAGAACGACTATCCACTTGCTTCAAAGATTCCATCGATGAAAATCTGGCAAGATGAGGACGAGATCTGGAATCCAACTTCTCATCTTTTTCAATTATCTCAGCCATACCCTGATTCGTACTTCCTCTTCTACTTACAGAAGACTGAGATGAATTGTCAGTTTCAATAGCTTTCTTTAGCTTACCAACACAATTATCGCATACACGGTAAGGCTTGTTAGGATTAGGTGCCATAGCAGCCCTAAGTGATTTCTTGCTGCTGCATGAATGACAAAATACAAGTCCACAGTTATAGCAGTTATGACGCTTTCTCTTAAAATTAAATGGGAGCCGGCAACCAGAACACATCGATTGGTCAATTCCTGAGACCCACTTGTGAAGGCAAATGGCTGCAGTAAAATTAGTACCACAAGCAATACTTTTGACTTGCTTATCTTTCAAAGCTTCTACTAGAGTCGGAGAGTTTCTATCATCAGCATCTCCATGACCTAATCGACCATTCCCTCCCTTTCCCCAAGTGTAAACCTCGGTCCTGGAAGTTAAAACTGCAACATGATAGGCACCACAAGCTATCTCTTCAACAAAACTCTTTGAGAGCTTCCCTTCAACGCGAGACGGGAGCTTCCCATCAACTTGAGGATTTCCTAGTTGACCGTAAACAGGACTGCCCATTGTATAGACATGACCTGACGTCGTAAGTGCAACTGTCAGGCTGTGTCCGCATGCAACCTGGCAAAAGTTGGGTTCAACAAGAGCAGCAACACAGGTCGGCACAAGTTTGGCTTCTTTGTCACCGTGCCCAAGTCTACCTTTATCCCCATCTCCCCATGTAAACAATTTTCCGGAAGAACAATTGCTAGAACTTGAATTTCCAACCATGACTTCTACGACTGCAGCAGTATGCCAGACACCGCAAGCTGCACGTACAGTGCGGAGTCCTTTAAGGGACTCCACTTCCCTGGGTTTTGAAACACTTCTCCGATCTCCATGACCTAAAACACCAAACGTGCCATCGCCCAAAGTAAACAATTGTCCAGCAGAGGTAACTACAGCAGTATGCCAAGGCCCACAGGAGATAGAAGAAACATGAATACCCTCCAATGGACCATTTACTCTTTTTGGGACCCAGTGGCTCACTTCATTCCCATGCCCAAGGAGACCAAAATGACCATCACCCCACGTATATAGGTCACCAGAAAGTGTTACAGCACATGAATGGTATTCACCACATGCTACAAACTCAATGTTCGTAGTGTTGAGGGCATCAATGAGTTTCGGATGCAAAACATCAGAATCTACACCGTGTCCCAGCCTGCCTCCGGATTCCTCACCCCAGGAGAATATCTCTCCCTGTTTTGTCACTAATGCAGCATGTCGACCACCACAAGCTATATTTTGAACGTCAAGAACTACTGCAGATTCTAGAGCTTTGGGTAATAAAGAATCCATTTTAATACCAGAACAACTCCCGGCTCTGTGAGGTCCACCACCCAAAACACCATCCCCTGTGCATTCTCCCCAAATGAAAACATCCCCCAAGGCATCACCATCATCATGACCAGAACCTTGGCTTGATGAGCTAACGGCACTTGATAAGCTTACCCTAAAAGCATCCATCCCCAGCCCCTTCATGTGACCATGTATGCCATCTGAGCCTCCTGACGACAAAGAATGGACAGAAGTACTGGCAGAATCTGAGGGGAAGAAGCCCTTGGGAGGTACAGCATACAGGATCACATCTGAAAACGTCTTATCCAGATCATTTTTAGGGGGGCTTCCATATGGACTTCGCATATGATCACCACCATCCTGAAGTAACATAAAGTAAGGAAAGCTGACCATGGTTAGCATTCATACATACATTCACTAAAGTCAAGGACCAAGTACTTGTCTTAGGGTTCATGAACATACCTTCTGCAAGCTGTCACCACTCTCAAATGGAGAATTTAATGGGGAGCTTCTCCTTGTGTACGTTCTGGGACTATTAACTTCGGATGGGATTCCATCGCTTCTTGATTCTGTTCTCCATTTTCGTTGATGGCCACGTGAGATTAGTGCCTTTAAACCACTAAACCAAACCTCAGCTTCATCTTTGTCCTTACAGATCTGGGAAGGATTAACCATGTCATCAAGATGGAAGCGTCAAATCACTACTTGCTCTAAGAGCTGCTAGGCTGTTAGAGAATGGGTCCAATGATTGTATACCAAAATTGAAAAACAAATCAAGGTGCACCATTACCAGTGCAAAAATAAACAGAACAACAAATTGCAGAAGCACAGTTCAAATGCAAATTGCAGGCTGGAAAAATTGAACACAAGACCTTGCCAAACCAGCCCGCAGAGACCATGTTAAGTCATTTGCTCTAAAAGCTTATGATGTTAAAGAATGCCCAATAGTGTATATCATTTTTAACAGAAATATCACGAACAAACATAATCTGGTACTATAGAATAATAGGTAATTGAAGACTAATGTCTACAAGAGAAGGAAACTCACCAAATCCAGTGACCTGTCACTGTATATTAAAGAGAATGACTGGTACTCTTTCTCAGGCCGTGGATACCGTTGGAAGATGGGCTGAAAGAGAATAATAGTAAGTCCATAAAACCATGAAATGGAGTACAAGATGTCAAGAAAAATATGATATCATTTGCATATATGAACACCACCACCAGGCAAACTTGAATAAATTATGGTAGCGAACAAGCAATAGTGACGTATATTCCATATAAGGTGTTCTTCGCACACCAAAAAAGTGCCCCTTCCAAATAGTTGGTTCAGAAACTTTTTCTTCTCCCTGGTGGCTAAGCTACTTAATTAAGAGATCAGTTCTGCCAATGCAACGAGCTTATTGGGTCAATATAACGCTTGAAAGTGTGGTAGATAACAACAACATGCACAACTTAAGCAAGAAGCATGGATGTTCGCAGAAGGGACCTTATCGAGTGTTTATCTTATCATGGTTAGCGAAGGAGAATTGGCAAATAAACAGGCAAATAAATAGTGTCAATTTTTCCCGAGAAAATGTGAACTCGTGTCATAACACATAGTAAATAAATGCTAATAAACAGGTAATTATTAACTCTTGCCATGTCTATCATGTGCCAATAAAGTTCCTCAGCATGTCCAAGAACTAGGCTACATAGCATGTAGTGAAAACATTTCTGCTTTCTGCATTTTATGCTACATCCATTTGCATGCACGTGTATGACCTTGAAACCATCTAAAGTTAGCTTCAACTTATGATGCCTTTCAGGATTTAATCCACACGGAGCAGTATAAAATCCATATTAGTTGAAGATGTTGTGTTGGAGGTTAGGACCAAAAAGTGGATTGGAGTTTTGACATATAAACGGGGTATTTTTGGGCAGGAACTGATACATAGGCGGCAATAGGATTTGAAGTTAAGGAGCAGAAAAATTCGCAGAAATCTCACATTGCTCCTGCTCTCATCCCCAAAACGTCTAAAGAAGTGCCCCGTGCTCCAGAAACTCGCACCCAATCTTTGCTTCGTGCAACTACTCTTTATACTTAGGTGTAGGATCTAATAGGTGGCAAATCCATGCAAACCGCATGCCACCATGTCTAATGGGTGTTTCATGTTTCTTTCGAATTGACTGAGAAATCTTAGTTCTTCTATTAAAGCTTGGACTGAACCTCCAATTATGCCAAAGATCTCCATTGAACTTGAATGCTCAGCTTTTAGGCAACACCTTGTTTTAACATAATGAAGCTAATCCTGAACGCAAAGTCAATCTTATCAACTTTTCTTTTCCAGAGGATCTAGCTCATACGGTGATTGGCTGTGGGATGTTAATGTTGTTCATCTGGGTTCCTTCTTATGGCATGCCCTTTTTAACTCAGGATGACCTACCACCACCCGTTGGCAACTTGGCTTCAGAAATCCTTTAGATGCCAAGGTGACAGCTTGGTCCATATCTGTTCAAATTCATGTCATATCATGCCAAAATAATGACCCATGCGGAGCTGCTGCCGATGAGAAAGCCATGCCACCTTCTACATTGAGTAGCAGCTGACACTTTCCGCCCATTGGCATGACAAATGAACCTGATGCATTCAGCTACTTATTATCAGAACGTATAAAGTGCCAACTTAGTGGAGTATTGAGAGCCTAAATGTTACTTTGCTATTAAGCTGATTCATTGTGGATAAATTTTTTTTTTTTTTTCCTCTACGATATGGGCCATCTGTTTTTCAATAGGCGGTTTGCAGTTCCTGCCATTCGCACATGAAATGAACTACTACATTCCAACGAAATAAGTTCAATAGCCGCAGCCCATCCCCTTTCCTACCCAGAAAAGAACGTTACCCTTTCTTCCCAAATGCAGATAATTCCTCTCATTCATATATGAACTGAACTAGTACATTTCAATAAAAAGCTCAATAGATGCAGCTATTTATAAACTCGGATGAAAATATTTACGGGTACTTTCTCCTCACAGCCCACCCCAACAGACAACACAATATGGACTGTGGTACGGCATCTGTTAGCACAAGAACTAAGAATGACATTAAATTATTGAGGTATTCAAAGAAGGAAACTAGGAAATAACTGCATTGAGGCTTTACCGATATACACGGTGTAGAAAAATAGCAGTCAAAGAAATATCTTTAGGTTATTCCCAAAGGTCCTACTATGATTTCTATGACAATCATTCCTATCTGTATCACTAAAATATATCTGGTGTCGGCACTCTGCACACATCCCCACCTAACCCCTTTACTAGCAAAACCAGGTAAAAGATCATGCCTGTGGTAAGTGCATGATGTCGCTGGCGTACAGCCGCTACTTGTGACCTAACTTTTAGGTCCGGTTACCACTTCAGTACTGGTGAATCGTCATCACAGCATCACGACTTCTAATTCAAAATTACATGTTCAAGACAAGATCATTAAAGAGGTAAACTTTTTTCATGGCTATGAGACAGCTACATTAATCCAACTCAAAGCACACCAAACACCCTAGTCAGTTGCTGCGATGCACAAACCATCCGAATTTCAGTCGGAGCAAAACTTGAAGGTCATCATGGAACAAAAGATGGTTCCAAATTTTATAACTTAAGAAACCAAAAAGCTTGATCGTATTCTGTCAATCATTGTCATAACAAACATGTAAAGTGGATGTGAGAAAATTATAAGTTCAAATAGATGAAACAAGCAAACAATTTCATTGATAGCAATTACCAAGAGAATGTCACAATCTGCTCATAATTTCAGAAAGTCTTGACAAAGTAATTAAAGTCTAAACTTACAGTCCGCTGCCCTGAGATAATTCTGGACACATGACTCAATTTAAGGTGCTTCTCCTCCTTTCCCGAGTACCATATCAGAACAGACTCGTCCTGGAACCAGATGCATGTTTTGTTAAACTCCAGTAGATAAGACAATATGAAAACAGTAGAGCCAACAATTTACAATTAGGAAGCTCAAAATGTTCAGGTTATTTTCCTCTTCCCCACAACAAAGCCTCAAATCTAACTCCCATTCTTGACACTTCTAACTGGATCACCTTCCTACTAAGTCCAGTTGCATGAAATCATAGGAACTAACAGCAATTGCAGATATCACACATAGTAACTGCTATTGGATTGTGGAAAAAATCATTGGAAGACATGCAACTTGACATACAGTTATGAAACTGCAAACAGATTTCTCACAGGCCTAGCTGCATCTTTAGAGTTGTTATGACGGAACGAACCATAAACAACTATCTTGATTAAATAATCATAATCAAAAAGTATACGATGTGATCCGTACTGAGCTTACTCGTTCACCTGAACATGGTATTCAGTGGTTGTACTGAAGGAAAATAAATTCGACCTTGACTAGGAAGCATTTAAAGATATATGGGGTGGAAGATTATGCGTGTAATTCATAGATAAATGGTGAAACAGAAAAGGAAAATTTTAAAGAGAATCGAAGCCGAATGGTGACATGAAGATACGGTCTTATTGCAATCGCATTGCTGATATAGTTAAGCATCAACTTGAGCCTGCAATTGACAGACCGGCTAAAATAGGTAATAGACAGATCAAAAAACACGTTAAAAGGGGGAAGTTAAACACATGCACAGTTGCAGGAACGCATTAGAGCTAGAAAAGCTAGTCAAACTTACATTTGCCAAGCGAAAGGGACAAAACTTAGGCTTCCCCCTCCTTCCATATTTAAGTAAATATGCCCCTTTTTTAAGAGCAGTAATGGCCTGTTGTAAAGATCAGCCAAGAACCTAAATTAAACACAATTCAGCGCTTTTGCAGCCAGAAAGAGAGAATATCAAGTAAATTATCAGCATAAATAACTGCAATAAATGCATAACTAAAAAGACAGACAATCATCTTTTCAGTCAAAATTACGAAAAAGGAGAGATATAAAGAGCACTAAAAGTTACTAGCTTGACGACTTGCATGATTTTCAAATATTATTACCTTTCGACAGCTATGCGACAAGGCCGAGATTTGGAGGGAAGTGGGGCCCTAAATGCGAATAAGCCATTGGAAAATATGTTCAAAACTAAACATCAATGCATCACAGGAACTTAAAGGGTCGAGATATCTGAAAATAAGCTAGAAAGGAAGCAAAATTATGGTTCTATATTGATGTTCAGAAAAAGCTTTACTAGCCATGACGTAGCAATATGGTTCAGTTTGGAGCCGACACAAGAATGGAAGGGTGGACAAATGACTCTACGTCAAACTGGGAGGAAGATATCTGATGGTCCTTAATTCTTCACCATAAATGGCCCTAACGTTATACAGCTATGATGGCAAAAATAGATGACTATAACATCAAAAAAAAAAGTCATACTTGACCAACGGTCTGCTCCTAAGACAATATTAAACAGAAACAAATGGTTACAAGTAATCCAAATGTAAGCAGAACTAGTTTTCATCCTAGATAGCATGCCTTTACATTTATTTATCTGTTTAGATCAAGTTATCAAGTACAGATATTTTTTGTTTCCCTTCCCACTTGAGCTTACTCAAAATTTGAATGGTTAAAACCATAATCCTCCCTCCTTCCCTGTGGTTCGATTCCTTTTTTTCAAGTCAACCCACAAAATACATCATCTTTTTCTACCTTGATAAGGCAACGACAGTAACAATCTTTGCCAGGAAACAATTTCTTGATATTTATATTCTTCAAAATTTTGACTATGGTAAAAAAAAAAAGATGTCTCCCATCAACAGATATGACGTAGGATTTGAAACTTCTCGTAAAATGCATTTCAATAGTTGGTACTTTACTATTACTATGCACCACTTCCTTTACTAGTTTAGAACTTTCGACTTGATTATTAGCACCCCAAAGCGTCTTACACCATGCCGATATAGCAAAAGAAGAGGGAATAGCGATGCTATCTGGGATGTATAGTAGTTCTACTAACCTCATTCCACTTGGCCTAAGGGGCAGGAAAAATCTGCCTCTTGGCCCAAGTAGTTGGGACAAACGACTAACTTATACATAGACAAGCAACATTCCAAATTGAATGCAACCAAAGAGAGGCATGATAGGTCCCTCGTGAGAGTAACGAAAAATAGAAGGTAGGTCTAAGAACGTAAAGCTCTAAAAGGAATCAGCAGCAAGTTTCCTCTCATCTCCCCTTAAAACATTTAGATAGATACCCTTCTGTCTCCTCTATCCACCCAGGCAAACCCTCGAATCAAAACCTTGCCACAGATGCCCCAAAAAACGCGTGATTTAAGTACGAAACCCTTAATACTGACTTGATCAGATGGCGAAGACAGAAATGAACAGCTTAAAGACTCAAACAAGGAAACATCTAATTAAGCCGTTTCGCATCAACTTTGATACGAGTGCTATTCCATAGCTATGATGCGAATGAGCAACTTAAAACTATACCAGCTCAACTTTAATACCACCCTAATATACCAAAGTTGCACATATAAATGAACACTAAACAATATTTGACGCAACAAACTAGTACTTGGCAGCTAATGGGATGACACATCGAACCTAAGTGAAGGTTTTAGTCTTTCTGGATGTACTGCCTAAATTTTATGAGTTTCCAAGAAGAGGAACGCATCAATTGTACTACCAATCAAATAGATTATGGAGTAAATTTCACGAAAAACGGAGTGAGAAGAATTACCTGCTCGATGTCCCTTTCCACGTGTCCACCTGTCCTGTTAACGTCCAAAGTCATCTTACCGGTCCACAGCATCAAGACAGGGACTCTCTGAACTCATCAATGCTCACACATAAAAAAGCACCAATCAGTCTCCAGTAATTCCTGGCCCTAGCTCCTAATCACCAATGCGTCCACGTCATCGCCAGATTCCCCGACCCTAGGGCACGATCTTCGCCTAAATTCAAGGCTAGTGTAGCAAGAGTGCTTTCCAATCACTCTGTCCCGAAATGTTCTTCGTTAGCAATGGGCGAAAAAGTGGAGTCGCTCTTTTTCTACATTCAAAAGGTATTCTCTGACAGGCAGAATCGATCAGAAACGGGAGCGGGAACACTTTACTGATTCTGATGACTGACGGCTCACTGAGCTCGAGGCAGTGCGTGCGTGCGTGTGTGTGTGTGTGTGTGTGTGTGAGAGAGAGAGAGAGAGAGAGAGAGAGCTCAGATCAGCAAAAAAAAGTAAGGCAGAATCTTAAGGCAATGGTTGATCTGAGAATCAATCAGTAAGCACGAATGCGGATGAGAGAGAGAGGGGGAGGGGCCTGTTTTAAGTGATGGATGATCTGAATAGACTGGAGAGACGAGATAGAGGGAGCGAGAAGAGTGGTGGACTCAAGCCGAAAAGTATCGTGGAGAGAGAAAGGAAAAAGGCAAGAACCGAACCATGGTGGACTGGACTGGACTGGACTAAAAGAAAGAAAACATAATCAGAAAATGTATACGACGTCCAAACACATAAGTGGAATGGAGGTGAACTCCTACACTTCCCATTACCACTACCACACAAAAAATCTCAAGTTCGGTTACCTTTTTCTTTGTATGTATGTTTTTGTGTCCTTTTTTTTCAGAAAGGTATCTAAGGATGCTTTTTCGCATAATTTTATTTTATTCGTTCATCTTCTTCGTTTCTATTTTGAGAATGAAAATGCGTTCATTTAGCTTTTAATTCATGTATTTCGGTCTGTATTTTCTATGAATTCGCTTACTTGTTTGCATGCCATAAGTCCTCATAAGCGGTCTTGTCAATGGCGACTAAAGATGGCAATTTAGAGGCCTAAATAGAACTCCCGCTCCACATGGTACTTATTTGGTGAAAGCCTGATATGGTTATGGCACAAATGGGAATGGGGCGAATTGGAGATCTAACAAATGGGGTTATCTGGAATTTTTTCCGATCCCCAACTTAACCTGAATATATATAGTTTCCAAAAACATAACTCATTGACAGTCTCTCTCTCTCTCTCTCTCTCTCTCTCTCTCTCTCTCTCACACACACACACACACAAAATCCGCCATTTAGCAGCCACCACTGATCGCCGCCACCATCGTTGGTTGGCAGTCGTCTACAGTCCTTGGGAAAATTCTAGCAACCACCATTATCCAATCACGGCAACCGCCTCCGCCCATCACCATTACCCGAATAGAGAAAACAGTTTTTGTGAAAAAAATGTGACTCGTTTAAACAAAAAAAAAATAGAAAACTAAACGGGTTGACCTATATAAAATTGGGTTAATGGGGCGGATTTGAATCTTAATGGGATGCGAATAAGTGGGGCTGGGTGAACTAAACTAAATATGGGACAATTGAACCAAACTAAATATGGGACAATATGGTGATAGGGCAAATAAGTATGGAGCAGGCAAGGGCGGGGCTGAGCAAGGGCCTATATTTCCATTCGTAATGATTGCCTTACGTTTTCCTCTTCTCAATGTTTTCAATCTCTTCCTAATGCATTTTTCTCCTCGTTAACCCCGGCCATAGCCAAAGGAGGAGGCCGATAAAACAAAGCAGAGGGAGAGAATACGTGCATGTCACCGATGGCTCATTTGAAGCTTTGAAAATTCAATGTTAATGGATACATCTCCGTGATTAGGGCTTTGATTTTAGAGCATGTGAAAAATGTATACATCGAATTATGGTGTTAAATTTAAGATATTGATAAATAGATCCAATAATTAAATCCACTTGTCATTAGGGTTTTGAAATTATGGCAAAATGAGGAGTGTGATTTGAGGTCCGCCAAATTTAAGGTGTACTTTCCCCTATATTTTTTCTTCTTGAAGTTAGGTCATTAAAATTAGGGCATACACAAAACTAGAATTAGGCCATTGATATGAATGGATTGGTATTGTTGGAATGGAACTAGGGCATTTAATGCACAAGTGTGTCATTGAGCTTTTTAAAGTGAGAAATGTACTATCATATTATTAATAACAAGAAAGGGCATCAAACTCTCACTAGGAAACTGAAAATAGAATATCATAATTAGGCAACTGATAAAATTGCATCCGTAGATGCATTAGACATGTAATGAATATTATTTCGATCTTACTCAACATTATTCTTGTAATGAGCCTTCAATGGTCTAACCCACCCCCCAACCCAACCATGGATAAACCAAGATTTAAGAAGCCTTAAGGGCAATCCATTGGGCATGGGTGGAATTCTGACTACAAGAAATAATCCATAACTTGAGATGGATTTATCGTTACTTTAAAGCAACGGCAAGACAAAGGTCATTTGATACGGGTATCCCATTGATAATGATACTTTCTCTGGTGACCATGATGATTACGACTCGATTGGCAGTTTTATCATGTGTGTTGTTTAAAAACTCATCCAAACCTAATCAAGTGATGAAAATGAAGGGAAGAAAAAGAAAAAAAGAAAAAAAAAGCAAGCAAAGAAACCAAAGGGGAATAGGAAATGGGAGATGTTCCAGACAAGCTCTAAGCATAAGAATTAGCATGCATCACCCATGTTTTGTTTGATTGGTATTATTCTGACATTCATGTAAATCTATGGACTATTATTTTCTTTTTAAGGTTTATTTTGATAATTTTGTACTTCTCGGTGTTTGTTTAAGTGTGTTCACGAAGAAAACAATTCCCCTATTATTTTTAATAATAATAACAAGCTAAAACAAGGAAGCTACTTACCGTAGAAACAAAACGAGTTAGTATAAAATGCTTGCACTCCATTCTCCTTAATATTTTGAAATTACCTTTTAACCGGAAAAAACATACCTACTTCCAAATGAAGGCAGTTGCTAAACATCTAAAAAAAGAAATTTGTCCACAAAATACTTTTAAAACATAATTGCAAAATTGTGTTAATGTTTGAAGGTCTGTTATCATTAATTCGGTGGTTGGTTCGCGCACGTCGTTTCTATGTCCCAACAGTGCATATGATGCATATCTTCCATCATGAAAAAATGACAGGTATCTAAAGGGAACCTATGCCCGTGGCCATCTGGAGGCTTTGCTTTAGATGAGCTGCGCAAGCGCCTCATAGCTGACTATGTCCAGTGAGTCTATACCAGTCCACTACATCGGTGGTCACGTGTCTTTCGCCACTTTAGGCAGTTTCTTTACGGGGAAAATCAAGCGGCTAATGTGAGCGCCCAAACACATCGTATGCAAGCACTTAGACCGCCTTTACTTATCATTTTGTAACGCCCCCGAAAATTCGGAGCTCCACCGTCCCAAACTCCCGGGTCGTTAACCTACCTGATCACATCACACCTGTCAGACCTGTTCACTAACACATATTTCAAATCATCTAATTTAACATCAATTCAGATTTCTCAAAAATACCAAATCACCAACTGCTTAGCTTACATTATTACAGCTTAGGTTCTTCGCAATTCAAACTCTTCAGAACAAATTAATAATACCGACCCGCGGAGGGATCTTACTATACAGTGGTGATGGGCTCATCGGAATCTCACACAGACTCTAACCCATCCCCGAACATGCTACATTTGATCTTCACCTGCGAAGGGAGTCAAACGAAAAGTGAGCTTTTGAGAGCCCAGTAAGGTCGTACAAGGACTACAAAAGAGATTATAACATGACTCCAAAAAAATCCAACCGACGATGATTATCAAAACACTTCAAACGATCAAAACTCAATGATTACCCAAAATGATCAAAGTTCATCAGATATAGATGCCAAAATAAATATTAACAATCAGAACAAAATTCAAAACAATCAATAAAAGATCCTTTTCAAGTCAGCATTCCAAGTATCACGAAAATTTTCCTTGCTCAAGGGATTTCAATCCGAGCAGAAATTCATTTAAAAAATATAGCAAGATTTTTCGAGAGATTTTAACCCAGGCAGAAATCAAATCAGATAATACGATAAAGGCTTGTCAAGGGATTTCAACCCAAGTACAAATCCTTCTAACTAAATACAATGAATGTTTGTCAAGGGCTTTCAACCCAAGCACAAATCATTCTAGCTAATAAAATCAAAAATCAATGTTGATCCTAGGCGATTGCAATGCCATTATGACAAGCTAATATAGTGTACGCATGCATGATGTACTAATTCCTGAATTCATGAAAATCTGCCTAATTGAATTTCTAGCATTAGCGACAATTATGCTTACTATTTAGATTATTACACACACTAGTTCACGTTTTTGCACCTACTTCTCTTCTTCCTCCAGCTTCATCTGCGCTCGCACAAAGAACACACACAACTCACTAAACCTCACCATTTCACTCATGGCCACTCTTCTGAATACTTTCAAAAGCCTGCACAAATGAATTTACACTTAAATACTTAGACTAACATACAATTAACCACACCATTACACACCCACATCACTCACCCGAAACACATATGTTCAAGAATACACACACAGTCACACCAACACACTTTTCACACACCAAAACCCACTCAATCCCTCGGCAACACCAAAGTTTCACCACCTTACCCAAACTTCCTCCTAACTTCACATTAAAACCACCATAACACAAACACAATTCATATCTCCTCACTGCGAAGACCGAACAACACACACACATTTTGACACATGCTAAAGCCACTGCCCAGCTCACCCACGCACACATTGTCCACCCACCACCACTTCTTCATAGGCCTAACCCACACTCTAATACCCTAATTAACATATATTTACACACACATATAACATATACTCACACCCACCATTTCCATAATACACACACACACACACAGTTATACGGGACACACACACACTCTTACACAGTCAAGCACACACACAGTTATACGGGACACTCTTACACAGTCAAGCACGCACTCTTACCCTTCACCGAAACACACACCAACTCACAGATTATGGATTTAATCACCCCAACACACACTATCTTATGCCGAAAATATTCCCCCCACAACATGGCTTCACAGCCATGGTCATGGCCAACTCATGCGCCCCGCAGTATTGAGAAATACTCATAAATTCCACTTATACATACTATCTTACACAAACTCGAGGCTTAGGAAGGTTTACCTGCTAAAGATGGCAGAAACCTCCTTCTGTTTGTTTTGTTTTTGCCCTTCCTTGAGCCCTGTTCTACTTCTCTTTACTTTGTTTCTTTTCCTTCTCTGTTTTCTTTTCTTCTTCTTCTTCTTCTTCTTCTTCTTCTTCTTCTTCTTCTCCTCTTATCTTCTCTGTTTTCTTCTTTTTCCTCCTCTTTCATTCACCCGAAAGTAATGATCTCATTTTCTATTTGATTATTTAATCAGCTTAGTCGCCATAAGCTTGTATGTGGTGGCATCAGGTTATGCTTCTCTTCCTTAAAATTTGACACCTAGGAATACTTTCCAAGAATTTATGAATTGACCCCCAAAATTTTTATATTTGTAAAATAACCCTCAAACTTTAATTAATTACCTTTTGGCCCCAAATAAATTATGATCTGATTAAATATCACTAAAACACATACTATCACACATTTTATTACTTTTCATTACAAAGACATCAATTTACAGTTATGCCCCCAAAATTTTAAAAACTACATTTTTGCCCCAAAATATCTTTAAGCTTTTATGCACTACTAATCCCCAAGCATTACTCAAAATTAGCGCCCGTTTATTTTTCGGGTCACCGATGACTATTTTTAACAGCTCCCGAAGTTCGGGATATCGCACATTTATACCCTAATTTATCAAGACTTATACTTTTCCAATCATTTTTCTCTGTTATTTTCATTACCAATAGCTAAAGCACTTCTATTTTTTCCTTCCTCTCCCCCTTCTTCTTCCTATCCATCTATCTATATATCCTCAACCATTGTATGTGAGCCCTATTATTTGGTGTTTTATCTATTTTTCACTTTTTAATTTTGATATGCATCTTGATTTTATGAATGTGTGTGTGCGTGTGTGTGTGTGCTAGCGCGTGTGTGTACAAACACACTTACACGTTCATCTCTAGTTCCTTTTTAGGTTTTATTTGTCAGTAACAATTCTCTAGGTCAAAACATTTGTTTCATCTTCATGATTACTCCATAAGGTTTGCTATATTGAAATTACAAGGAAGTTTTGCTTTAAACATGTGCAATAGTAGTTACGTAACTTTTTCATGTGAAAATGCTTTTTAGAAATATAATAAGTAGGCCTATTTTGATATAACTAATTAGAAGTTGTAAATTCTACCGTTAGTACTAGAGGTCAATATATCATATGGTAGAATCAAACTGAGAAACTACACGATGAAACACAATGTATTTTAATAAAAGTGGAGTACTTGCACATGCATAAACAATTAGTGTGAGGTTTATGGTAGACAATGTTTTATCTTCATTGTGTACTGGTGACAGTAATCTAAACAATTTCGTTTGCAATCTCTCTCTCTCTCGCACAAGCACACAATTCTCTCTCTTGCGCTCGCGCGATTCTATTTCATTTTTTAAAAAATAGAGAATTCGAAAACAAAATGAATTCAGCAAACAAAGAAGTAAAGGGTACTTTAAAACAAAATACAACACAAAAAAGTTGAAAAAAAGGTGATGCAGATTATCGTGCTTAATTCGTGTTGATAGCCAACTCTAAATAGTATTGAGTAGTAATTTAAATTGAAAAAAATAAAAGTACACTCTATTTGGCAAGTCACTAACTAAAATGAAAAAAAACGATAACCTTATTTCTAGATAGTGTAATCCTATAACCAAATAGTATTTGTCACGTAACTCCATCTTAGCTTCTTTATAAAGCTTTGACCTTCATAAAACGCATTAAAATAGCATGATTTTGTCAAACACTACAATTCAACAATTATCACAATCCAAATAAACCAATTTCATTCAAACTCATAAGCTAATACAACTAAAAAACATATTCACGAAATCTTATCAATAAATGAAATATTTTGAGTTGTGGGTTTTCTTAAGCAAAAAATCTACAATATTTCTTCTTCTCCGACCCAATGGAAGTATGTCTTTCAACATCACCAATCGTCACCACAACCATACCAACCACCAACACCATCAACAATCCAAAGCTACCACAAAAACATCAAATTGGCCATCACCCATCAAATACAAAGATCACCACTACCATAAACCCAAACTAACACCTCATGTCATCAGCAACACTAAAACCTATTTCCCCTGCCAATTACAACTAAACCCATCACAACTGCCATCTCTTAATCTAGCACCATTATCACCATCGGTGTTGCTATCGCAATCCTCATTTATCCACCCCAATTTTCTCGGTTATGCCCCAAATCAAGATTCCAAAATTCCTGTTGTTGATCTCGTATAATTCATTCTTAATCAAAACCATAAGTTTTGAGAATCTTCTTAATTCCAGTATTCTTCTTCTTTCGTAGAAGGATTGGTCTTTGCCCTGAAAAGAAGAAATTATGGCAAGTGGTTCGTTTAAGAAATGAAATGGTGGCTACAGTGTCGTGCAGGAGCGCAGGTGGGGGCTCAGTTTCAATAAGTGCCTGTAGCATCTCAAAAAAAATGAGGATGCAAGGTGGTATGTGGCAAGTTTTTGTGGTAGCAGTGAAGTGTGGTTCTTAATGGGGAAGGGTTGTTTGGTTATACATCAGGTTTAGAAGATAAGAATTAGAAATGGAGTTGTTGTTTGTCAATAGGTTTTTTTTAAGGATATATATAGGTATAAATATGGTTGTTTAGCTAAATGATCTATATGTTTCCTATCTTGCCCCTTTAAAATAGTCATGTGCCTAGCGCATACACTTATCTGTTAAAAGATTTTAGTATGAAATTGACCAAAGGTTTACTATGATTCAAATTTATGTTGACGAACCAAGTAGGTGCTAAAAAAATAAAAGAGACTAAGTGGGTTACCATAGCAAAGTTAAGGAGCAAATACGAAATTACTCCTAATTATCTTGGTTTGTATTATTCTGAAAGAAGTATAAGTGCAAAAATACTATCCAATGCATATAGCTCATTTGACTTAATATAATATAGATAAATAAAGATTTTTCTGTTGCTAATTTCGAGTTCTTTTGATAATAATCTTCTGGTAAATTTATGGTATTTTGATTCCTATATCAGTGGCAATATTATGTTCCTACGTATTGCATTTATTAATGGAATGACGAATTCGGGGAAACTTTATGTCCATGTATGGACTGCGTGAATGGCATTACATGCAGAGATTGCTTAATAATTAGGGGGTTTATGCCCAACTACATATTCTGGGGATTCACAATGAAGCCTCAGCCTCTCGCTCGGTTCAAACAAACAGTAACACGGCGCTTAGTGGTGGTCGTATGCATGAACCGGTATAACATTTCGATTATCGTTCAGGAGATGCTATGTTCAAGTTGAAATTTTTTATGAGACATTGTCTGCCAAACTAAAATGATCAGGGACATGGGATTCAACTATGAGAAGATTGATGCATGTTCAAATGATTGTATTTTCTATTGGAAGGAGGATAGCAAATAATGTATGCAAGCAGTCTAGGGTAAAAATTAATTTGAGATGAATGGTAGACGATAAATTCCTGAAGCATCTACCTTTGGAACCAGAGTAGTTGTTTATCTGTCATATTATTCATGTAGCACTGTGTAATATCCCACTTTTTTTTTATAAAAAATAACTATCGGTGACCCAAAAAATAAATGAGCATTAATTTTTAGCAATGCTTTGGTATTCGTAGAGTATGGGAGCTTAAAATAAGATTGGGGCAAAAATATAATTTTTGAAACTTTCGGGGGCATTTTGTAATTTTGGAAACCTTTGGGGGTTATTTTGTAATTTTTAAAAGTTAGACATTATGTGTTAAATTTTAGAGAAATGGATTTTTAGATGATGCCACCTCCTACTCTTTATATGCGGTGACTAATGAAATGTAATAATAAGATAGTGGGTGAGATAAAATGGAAAACAAAAGAAAGAAATAAAAAGATAAAGGAATTTGGGGGGGAGAAAATAAAAACAAGAAAGAAGAAATGGATCTTTAGATGATGCCACCTCCTACTCTTTATATGCGGTGACTAATGAAATGTAATAATAAGATAGTGGGTGAGATAAAATGGAAAACAAAAGAAAGAAATAAAAAGAGAAAGGAATTTGGGGGGGAAGAAAACAAAAACAAGAAAGAGGAAATAGTGAGAGAAACATATAACCAGAACTGGAGAACAAAGAACAAAGAAGAAAAAAATAAAATTGAAAAAGAAGAAAAGTAGGAATTTGGGCAGGAAATTTGAGAGAGACTGGGAAATAATTCTCTACCCCTTCCAGTGTGTGTTTATGGTGAATTTAGTTGGTTACAGGTAGTGGGGTTCCATGTCTATGGGTGTGTTCTTGTGGTAGTGAGTATTTGTAGTTTAGGTAGGTGAGAATTGTGTGTATTTTCTAACATATAAGTGTGTGACCTGTGTGTGAAATTATGTGTGTGAGATGAGATATGAGCGGGTGCCGTGGAGGTGAACTGTGCAGGGTGTTCAATGTATGGTTACTGAGTGTTCATGTGTGTGTGTGTGTTTGTAGGTTGTGTGTGTTTATTGGTATATTGCGCATGAAATTGTGTGTAAAGGGGTAAGAGAGAAGGTAGCAGGTAGGTGCTGTTGTGGGTGTTCTCAGTGTGTTGTCGAAGGTGGGCGTGTATGTTTTTTGTATATGTAGTGTGTGCGTGTGCGTGTGTTTATTGTGTGTTTTCATGCTTGCCATGAATATTTGTGTGAGTTTGTGTATGATTTTGTGCTTAAAATTGCGTATATAAGTGTGTGGAGGATGGAAATAGGGTGGATTTTGTGTGTTTTTCAATGGACTCCTGAGGGGTAAATACGTGTTTCTGTGTGTGCAAGTGTGATGTGTGTGTGTGTGCGTGTGTTGCAGTGTGCTTCGGGTATGTGTGTTCATGGGTAATGGTAGAGGGTAATATGTGTATGTAGAATTAGTGTGTGGGGAGAAGCAAATTGGGTCTTTTGTGTGGCTTTTCAGAGTGGTCGAGGGGATGTATGTGTAAATTGTTGGGTGTTCTTGAGCGCGCGCCTGTGTGTGTGTGTCGGTGGGGGATTGTGTATAACATGTATGTGTTTAATTTAAGTGCGTTAATATGTCAAAATGTGTGTTAGGTGTATGTGTGTGTGTTTGAGAGTAGCAATGCGTGTGTTCGTGAAGTGGGGGTGTAAATATGTTTCGGTTGAGGAAGAGGATGAAGACTGTGTGCATAAGGTGTTTTAGTGTGTATTTTGATTTGAATAGTAAGTGTTATTGTCGAGGGGGAGGGGGCCTATGGTTAGCAGTTTTGTACATTTTTTTTATAAATAGATAGGGTCAAAATTTAAAAAGTCCAAAATACTAACCCCAATTATTTTTACGAGACGTACACTAATTATTTGGGAATTTTCGGTGTCCGCGAAGGATACTCAAGTAGGGTATCGATTAAAAAGAATTATTCAATTATTTAGCATTGCAGTCAAGCTGAAAAGTTTAAAAGACTTTATTTCTCCGAGATATTTCATTTTTTAAAAATTTCATGCCATTCCGAGGCCGATAGGTATTTTTAGCGAAATTGGCTCCTGAGCCTTTGGTCTGGACACCGGTTTGGATTTTCGGGCGAAATTTTTTTGAAATACTTTTTAGCCCAAAAAGGGTTTCAGAATGTTTAAAATAGTGCTTTTTTTTTTTAAAAGATTTTCCGGTGCCGGGAATCTCCAGGGGATATTTTGGTAATTTGTCACCCAAAAGGGGTATTTTGTAATTTTACTTTTAAAAGGTATTTTTGGGTAAATTTACATACGTTAAGGATATTTTAGTGATTTTACTTACGGAAAGGCTGTTTTGGTAATTTAAGTATGAGAGGGAGTGTTTTGGTTTTCATAAGTAAGGGACATTTTAGTAATTTTACATACTGGGTGATAGGGCCATTGTGAGATACGCGTGAGTCAATATTGAATTCATAATATCATGGTATATACTATATACTAATAATTAGATTGTTTCGTTTAGGTTAAAGCAACAGACTTTCTGGTTGGATTAGCTCAGCTTTAGATTCAGGTAAGGGGTTCTATCCGAACCTTAAGTCATCAACTTGTGTTCGTAATTATTCTCTCGTCTTGCTTATGGCTATTATTGAACTCTAAAGTATGTGTTAATATCAATATGTTATTGTCAATTAAACTCTGATATTGAACCTAATTCAATTATTTGAACTCTTATTGGTGCTTACTTTTTATTGCATGTTGAGCATTGAGTTATTTATTGGTTACATGATATTTGTTTTCTGTAAATTGACATGGGGGCCTATACTAAGGCGGGCATTATAAGGTTGGTTTGATCCTGCGTGGAACGCAGGCTAGTACCTAAAAGGTCTAGTATCCGTATATCATGTTGTTGACTTATTGATTTTGATGATTCCAGTCTTGTTATTTCTAACATTAATCTGACAACTTTTTTAAGAAAAATGTTTCAGGCTTTATCATAATCATACAAAGACAAGACCTTGACATGGACAAAGCCTTAACTTGGACTTGGACTCGAACTCGAGATTTAAAGACTTGGACTACGTTGAAGATACAAGAATCTGAAGTCTATTTTTCCTTGTTAGCATTTCTAAGCCCTTCTTAAAAGATCTGACATAAATTTTAGTAAAGAACCAAAACCGTCTCTTTCAGTCGAAGGCAAATTGTTTTTAGTCGACTCAAACTTGAAATCTTTTCTTTCAGTCGAAGCTGTGACTTTCAGTCAAAGCCAAGACTTTTAGTCGAAGCTAAGACTTTCAGTCGAAGCCAAGACTTTCAGTCGAAGCAAAGTTTTTTTGGTCAAAGGATAAACCTTCAGTCGAAGCCAAGACTCTCAGTCGAAGCTGTGACTTTCAGTCGAAGCAAAGACTTTCAGTCGAAGGCAAACTATTTTTAGTCGACTCAAACTTGAAATCTTTTCTTTCAGTTGAAGCTGTGACTTTCAGTTGAAGCAAAGATTTTTAGTCGAAGGCAAAAACTTTCAGTCGAAGCTAAGACTTTCAGTTGAAGCCAAGACTTTCAGTCGAAGCCAAGACTTTTAGTCGAAGCTAAATGTTTTAGTTGAAGTCAAAATGTTTTAGTTGAATCCTTCATGTTTGGCTTTCCCTTCTTAACGACTCTCTATCTCTTATTTGTATAAATAAGGGATCTGTGAAAGCATTCACAACTTTTTACTCGTGCAAACTTTTTTCCTCTACAATAACTCTCTCATCTCAATCTCTTATTCTCATCTATTCTCTATTGAGTGAGTTTACTTTTGAAAAAGTTCTTTGTAAGCTTCTTGGTTTGGTTCTTGAAAGAATATAGATCTTCCCATCTAAGAAGGCTTAGTCTTAAATTTTCATTGTAACATCTGCTCGAGAAAGAACTTGTTTATTGTATTGAAAGTGTAAATCTTTTTTCATTTGTAATCAGTTGGAAACCTTGGAAGGGTTTCGGAAATTGTACTGCGGTTTGTGCTAGCACCTGAAGCTAGCTGGTTTAGTGAAAGGCTCGAGTAGGTCTCCCTTGTGTGGAGTGCTCGAGGACTGGACGTAGGCTGGTGGGGCCGAACCAGTATAAACTATATGTTAAATCTGTTATCATTATGTGTGTCATTACATTATAATCTCATTTTTAAATTTATACTCAAAGTTGTAAATCACCTATTCACCCCCCCCCCCCTCTAGGTATATTTAGGGACATACACATGAATGTATACATTATATTGAGCATTGCATCTGCCTATACTCAATATCTTTGAATTTGTTTACATTATAGCTTACAGTGATTGTTTTGAAAATGATTAGAAATGTCTCAAACGGTTTATGCTTGCTTGAAATTCTTTCCCCAATTGCTTTTGAACTCATTTTGAAATCCCTTAGAAAACCATCATTATATTTTGCAATGATGGCTTTGAAAATGATCTTTTAATGATTCTTTTGGAACCTGTCATGATTGTTAATATTTATAGTGGTATCTATTTATGATTGATTTTGATCATTTTGGAAATCATCAAACTATTTAGATCATTTGAAATAGTTTTGAAAATTATCGTCTGATGGATACTTTTGGAATCGTTTTGTAATTGCTTCGGTTATTCTTGTTTGAGCTTACTAAGCTCTCAGAAGTCACACTTCGTTTGACTCTTTTCCACAGGTAATGATCAGTTGTAGCATGCTCAATAATGAGTTTAGAGTCTATGTGAGATTTCGGCGAGTACATCACTACTGTGTAGTGAAACCTCTGCATGGGTCGGTACTGTGAACTCGTTTTATAAGAACTCAGGTTTATAAAGAACCTAAAATTAAATAATTTAAGCAGTTTTATAAATCTTGTCTTTTGAAGAATTTGAGTTGATAGTTAGTTAGATGCTTAGAAGTGTGTCAATAAATAGGAGTTAACAGGTTTGATGTGGGTGATAGGTTAACATTCCAGGAGTTCCGGGTGACGGAGTTCTGGATTTCTGGGATGTTACACTGAGGCTGCAAAGGTTCTTTATGACACTAAAAACAACTAATTTGATGAAATGGTTTCATGACAAACATATCAAATACGAGGTATCACATCATCTGGCTCATTCAAAAGCTTAGGTGAACTTTGATAATTTGCATCCAACATTTGCTTTAGATCCTTGTAGATTGCAATTTGGTTATCAACTAATGGGATAGATCCTTCCCGCCATGAATCAAGTCATTGCAAATGGTGAATTATCCTTGTCGTGTACACCACGATGAGCGTGCATGCAAAAATGTTTTGTTCTTGTGCCTTTGTCGACACCTGGTCCAACTTCCCCCAAAAATGACATTCACGTGTACCCGAAGGTGTTTTTGACGGGGTTAAAACTTATAATGTTTTAGCAAAACTAATTTCCAGTATGTCAACTCATTAGGACGTTCAACGGCTTCTTCACATATCCAGATGTTAGTGGTATACAACACCGAAAGTAAGTTGGCATGTTCAGTTTGTCAAAGAGATATTCGCTCATGCTTATTGCATGACCAAGGAATGTTACAGGGCACATATATATTTTTAGATTTGGATCATAACTTCAGATCTAGAAAATGAAAACCCAATGGATAATGCTTAGTATATGCCACTCATCTTTTGCATTTAGGGTTTGATATGCTTGAAGATGTAGATGGCATTGCTGTCACATGTGGGAAGACAAGTAAAAGCACTGTACCAAAGGACACAAATTGGAGGAAAAGTTACAAAGGATACTCTGAAAGCTTATCCTGACCTCCAAGATATGAATATAAGACAAGATTTTATCTTGACCTCCAAGATATGAATATAAGACAAGATTAACACCCTATAGCGTTGGTACGGGTAAGTATAAATTATTAACTGCATCCTTTACAAGTTCTAAAATAAGAAAAAACATTTTCTTCATGTGTTGAAGAATGTGAAGGCATAATGCACCAGCTGCTGCCTATAGCATTAAGAGGGAACTGCCAACAGAAATATGATCATCTAGAGCCTATTCTTTGATTGATCATGTTCCACATTGTCGTACTCTACATCTCTTTGCTCTTCAACTTGGTAGCTAGTTAAAGTCCCTAGATACTGGGATATCTATTATTACTCCAGTCAAAGTTTCTTTTAAGGCCTCTACAGTTTATAGATCTCGTATTGTGCAAGTGGGTGATAGGGATCTACTTGCAGATCTTAAAGCTTTAGAGTTGCAAAATTTTTATGTGATTTTAGGCATGTAATCGCTAACTACCTATCACGCCAGAATTGATTGCTGCTTAAAACAAGTAGTGTTTTCCATTCCAAGTCTAGCTAAGTTTGTATATTAGTGTTTTAAACTTGTTGCACCTCTTTGCACTATTTCAGTACTAACAAATAGAAGGTTTCTTAAGAAGGGTTGCATGGAATTCTTAGCTCATTTTCATGATTCACGTTTGTCCAGTGGGGATTTAAGTTGTATTCTTATTATGAAGAAGTTTTCTGATGTTTTTCTTGAAGATCTTCCAGGCCTTCCTCCGGATATATATATATATATATATATATATATATATATATATATATATATATATATATATATATATAGAGAGAGAGAGAGAGAATTCTCTATCAATCTATCTATAGAGGCAACACTTATTTTCAAGGCCCTGTACGGTATGGCTCCAGCAAATAGCTTAAGGCTCAGCTTCAAGATTTGTTAGCTATTGGATGGTTCCGTGATATTGTGTATTGACTATAAGGAATTGAATTGTATCACCGTGAGGAATAAATATCCTTTACCAAGGATAGATGACTTATTTGATCAATTGCAGGGAGCCAATTCTTTTCAAAGATTGATACCAGATCTGGTTACCACCAGATGAAGATCAAGAAGAAGGATATCACTAAGCAACTTATAGGACAGGGTATGGGCATTATAACTTTCTTATTCCATTTGGTAGATGAAGAAAATATCCAAGAGATTATTTGATGAGTTTGTGACTGTGTTTATTGATAACATTCTTATTTATTATTCTTAAGAGTAGGGAAGAACATGAGCAACATTTGAGGTAAGTTTTACAAATCTCGAGAGACCAGAATCTCTATGAAAAGATCAAGAAGTGAATATTTGTTAGAGTAAGTATCTTTAATGGGTCACATAGTGAGAAAGATGGAATTTCTGTAGAGCCATCAAACATAGATGTTGTAATGCACAATTTTTTGAAACACTAATTATACATCATCAAACTTAGAGAAACCCTCGAAATGTCCAAATGTCTCCTATTTGGGTTTTCAAAAGGCTATTTGCAAAATCTAGATCATTCAAATACCATAAATACCTTTAAAAATAGATCAGAGCATTTTGTACACCATAAAACTCTTAATCTAACATTATTTTCATATTCCTTAATAACCAACATATGTTTTAGTGCAACCTTTCAAAATATAAGGGTTAAATACACGTTAGTACCCTGAAAGTACCCCGAAGTCTCAATTGAGGATCTAAAAGTTTATTTTTTACACATAAGGGTCTATAATTTCAAATTTGCAATAAGGAAATCTGTCCAAATTCCTAACGATCATCAGGGGCAATTTTGAAATTCCATATTTGAAAAATCTCCTTGGGGCTGCCAAAAAAATAATAATAAAATTCAAAAGAAAACATAGGGCAGAACCCGCCCCGTCCTACCCGACCTGCGCGTGACCTGTCCGCCCATCTTTTCCTTTAACGAAGCCAGGATCCAATCCTAGACCCGTAACCCGTTACCCGACCCATCTACCCGACCGGCACACTGCCTCTCTCTCTCTCTCTCTCTCTCTCAACCCTAATCCCGCATCTTCTTCTTCAAGCCACACCCCTTGGCGGCGGCGCAACACCTACGACCTCACTGCCGCGCCTCTCATCGCCGACATCCCTTACTCCCAATCGCCCTTCTCCCTCTCTTCCCTGCTTCATCATCCCCCGCCCTCGTCGCTGGCAGCCCCACGCCGCCTTTCCCCTTCCCCATATTTTCCTTTCACCTCAGGTTTTCACCATTCACCAAGGCCAAAGCCCCTACCCCGCCGAAACCCGACCCCTCTCCCCGTGCAAGCCCGCATGGTTCTGCGCAGCCCTGCCATCTCTCATTTTCCTCCTATCCTCCACTTCGGCAGAACCCCCCCTGACGCCCTCCTGCGCTATCTCCCCCTTCGGCCTCCATCTTCCTTCCCACCTTCGGCCACTCCCCAAAATGGCAGTAGACCACCCCGCCAACCAAAACCTTTCATCTAACCTAAAACCCCAAATTGTGTTCATAACCCTGGTTAGGAATTATCAAATACCAAATATGGAATCCTAAAATTGCCCCTGATGGAAAAAGGCTAGATCGCTAGGAATTTGGATGTATGTCCTTACTTATTGCAAATTTAAAATTACAGACCCTTATGTGTAAAAAATAAACTTTGGGACCCTCAAGTGAGACTTCGGAGTTCTTTCAGGGGTACTAACGTGTATTTAACCCAAAATATAACAAATGCTACTTACTTGTGTATTACTGTATATTCCGACAATAAATATAAAAGGAAAATCCTTCACTAGAAAACTTCTTACTTAGTCATGCCTTATAATCCTTTGCACAATTTCAAAACATCGGCCGATAAACTGAAAAATAAGGGGGGCGCATAAAGCCCAGCAAAGATAATCATACAAACTTGTGCTGTATCGATAATAGTACTTGGAGTTAATAAAATATATGATATAAGGTACATGGTAAACACCAAAACCAATGCACTAACTTTTAATTCAAAATCAGATCAGCAACAAGATCAAATAGCTTGTATTAGTAGACAATACAAAGTAATGGATTCCCATAGATAACTATATTTGCAGTGGGTTAAAAGGTTTAATGTACCAAAACAATAAGTTTGAAAAGATTTTACTAGTTCAGAAAATAATATTCTATATTTATTCAACAATACTTCTGATAAGTTCGAAAACGTCTTCAAATAGGTCCGGTATCAAAAACTAAATATTCAATTAGTACAAAGATGGGAACCAAGGGGAGCCATTAAAAAAATGTGTGACAGGTGCCATCACTAACACGTGAGACAAGATTCAAAATTTAAGATCGTGGTCTGTAGCTCATCCCGCAAAAATAATTCACATACACTATGACAACGCTTACTAAAACATAAAAATATATATCCAATTAATTGAATGAAGAGTTAACTACTCGATTGACCATGAAACTATAACGCAAATTCAACTTTGATCGTTGTACTTTGATTTGTGTCAAAGTGACCACTGAACTCTTCAATTGCTCTCAATTAAGTAACTCTGTTAGTTTTGGTCCGTTAACAGCCCACGTGCAAGGCACATTACGGTTAAGTAAGGGACAAAATTGTCAATTAAGAGTATAGTGGTCTAACTTTTCTTTAATTAACCCCAACAAATTTTCTATTTCTTATTTGACCACAACAAAGGCCTCTTCCTTTATTTCATTCCCCCTGTCACTCTAGCAGATGGAAACGCCGACCACACTATTTCCATCTTTCAGCGACCATAAATTTTTGTGTTGACTCTCTCCCTTATTGACCACAACTACCCAGATCGCAAGCCGTAATTGTGGTAATGGTGGAGATATGTGGTTAACGATCTGGGTAACGGTGGTGGCGCTATGGCAGCGATTGTGGGTTCTTTGTGGTGGAGGAAGGTAGCTGGGCATGGTGCTGCTAGATCTGTTCGTGGTGGTGTTGTGCAATCTTTCTTTTTTTACTTAACAACATGTGATGGCATTATTGTGTTCTGATGGTGGTAGTGTTGTGATAGAGTGTGGCGGGGTATTATGACGGTCCTGATGGTTGGGTACAGTGGTGGAACGGTGATGAATACCATTATAATGGAATGTGGAGACGGTGGCTGTTGGGTTTGGGTACGATGGCTGTTGGGTTTGGGTACGGTGGTGGTTGCGGGTAATGGTGCTGTGGTGGCCATAGGTTGGGATGATGATGGTTTTTTATTGGCACAGTGAGGACATGATTGGTTAATATGGGAAAGGTGGTGGTTAGATGTCGAATTGCGGTGGTGTTTTGTTGTTATCAGTATAGTGGTTGGCCATGCCACTGGTGGTCAGATGTAAGTAAGATGGGATTGATAGGGGTAACAGATAATACCTTAATGAATTTCTGGCAGGGACAGGGATGAAGGTGTTGTGGTGGTGATGGGTGGTAAGGCTGCAATGAGGTGGGCCAGCAGGTTGGTCATAGCGTTAACGGGAAAAAGAAGAAGGGGGTGAGGGTGGGGGGGAATTAAGAAAAGAGAGTGACGAAATTATCCCTAGATTAAGCCACTTAACGAACTTGGCAGTAACAGAATGAATTAATTGGACAAATTAACGAGTTCAATGGTCACTTTGACACAAATTGAAGTTCAGTGACCAAAGTTGAATTTGCATTATAGTTCGGAAGTCAACCAAGTAGTTAACTCTTGAATAAAACCCAATAGTTAGAAGCCGACAAAATCACTCTCATTCACATGATTCCACGCAGAATAGTTTCATCCAAAGGCAACTTCAACAACAAAATGTACAAATTCTAAGAAAACTAAAGACATAAAAGTTGAAAAAGACACGTTAAGATCATCAAAAGCTGATAAGAGACAACTAAGATAGAGCAAGTCAAAGTAGGCTGATTTGCAAAGTAAAAACAGCAACTTCTGCACTGACCAATAACATTCAAACTCAATTTTGACCAAGAAATTCAAATATTCTTGTAACGCCCCCGAAAATCCGGAGCTCCGCCGCCCCGAACTCCCGGGTCGTTAACCTACCGGATCACATCACACCTGTCAGACCTGTTCACTAACGCATATTTCAAATCATCTAATTCAACATCAACTCAGATTTTCCAAAAATACCAAATCACCAACTACTTAGCTTACATTATTACAGCTTAGGTTCTTCACAATTCAAACTCTTAAGAACAAGTTAACAGTACCGACCCGCGGAAGGGTCTTACTATACAGTGGTGATGGGCTCATCAGAATCTCACACAGACTCTAACCCATTCCTGAACCTGCTACAGCTTATCATTACCTGCAGAAGGGAGCCAAATGAAGGGTGAACTTTTGAGAGCCCAGTAAGGTCGTACAAGGACTACAAAAGAGATTATAACACGACTCCAAGAAAAATCCAACCGACGATGATTTTCAAAACACTTCGAACGATCAAAACTCAATGATTACCAAAAATGATCAAAATTCATCAGAAATAGATGCCAAAATAAATATTAACAATCAGAACAAAATCCAAACCGATCAATAAAAGATCCTTTTCAAGTCAGCATTTCCAAGTACCACGAAAATTTCCCTTGCTCAAGGGATTTCAATCTGAGCAAAAATTCATTTCGAAAATACAGCAAGATTTCCCGAGGGATTTTAACCCAAGCAGAAATCAAATCAGATAATACGATAAAGGCTTGTCAAGGGATTTCAACCCAAGTACAAATCCTTCTAGCTAAGTACAATGAATGTTTGTCAAGGGCTTTCAACCCAAGCACAAATCATTCTAGCTAAAAAAAATCAAAAATCAATGTTGATCCTGGGCGATTGCAATGCCATTATGGCAAGCTCATATAGTGTACACATGCATGATGTACTAAAAAATTACTAGTCCACTTGGGTACTAGCCTGCGTTTCATGCAGGATTCAACCAGCCTTATACCGCCTCCCCACTAAACAGGTACCCAGGTCAACACAGAAATTAACAATATCAATGAGCGTTAACATAAGCTCATATCCCCAAAATCAATTCGGGTTCTCATAACAATAATCATACTGACATAAGTCAGCATTTGGGATTTTCAGAAGAAATCAGAATTTCAGAAGAAAAATCACAGATAAACAACAAAAAAGACTGCGAATAATTATCGAATATAATCACAACAATTCGAAAGAATGGATACAGACAATTATCAAATTTGCTCAGCACGCAATAACATGCGAGCATCACAAGATTTTCAAATAACCGATTCAGGTTCAACATTAGGGTTTTCTGGGCAAGAACATGCTGATATCAATACATAACTCAGAGTTCGGCATTAGCCGTAAATATATCAAAGGAGTACTTACGAGTACAAGTAATCAAATAAGGGTTCGGACAAAAGTCCTTACCCAAGGTTCAGATAGAATCCCTTACCTGGATCCGCAGCTAAATTATCCTAACCGGAAGTCTTTAGCTTTAACCTAAACGGAATAATCGAACCATTAGAAACAGCCTACAGAACAAAAGTATAACTTAATACGAACTCACACATGCTCCCAAAATGAACCTCCCCTCACCGGGTATGTAAAATTACTAAAACGCCCCTAGGGTGTAAAATTACCAAAATGCCCCTCTCGGACTTAAATTACCAACTGGTCTTCCCATAAGTAGAATCACTGAAATAAGCTTCCCATATGTAAATTTATGTAAAAATACCTTTCTTAGGTCAAATTACCAAAATACCCCTTCGGGGTGGCAAATTACCAAAATACCCCCCGTTACACTTAAATTCTCAAAAATGACTTTTTCATAAGCAAAGTCACTAAAATAATCTTAGTGTATGTAAATTTACTTCAAAATACCTCTTATAGGTAAAATTACCAAAATACCCATTCGGGGTGGTAAATTACCAAAACACCCTTGGGATTTTCGGCACCGGAAAAATCTCAAAAATATCTTAAACCGCTATTTTAAGCATCCCGATGTCATTTCTGTACTAAAAAGGCTTTTAGAAAATTTTCGTCCAAAAATCCCGAACGGGTGTCTAGACCGAGCGCTAAAAGGTCAGTTTTGTAAAAAATACCTATCAGCCTCAGAATGGCCCAAAATTTTAGAATATGAATCAGATCAGTAAAATAGAGTTTTCATAAAAATTTCAGATTAAAATAACTTAATTTACTAGGTTAATTAATTCAATAAATTTCTTTAATTGATACCCCTATTTAGCACCCTTCGCGGATCCCAAAAATTCCCAAAACTTTCCAGAGCATAGTTCTCATAAAATTATCAGGGGTTACTGTTTTGAGTTTTGTCTAATTTTGGCTTTAGCCATTTATAGAAATTTGGATTAGAAACTACCTAAATAACCCCTACTTTTAGTGACACTTACAAACACTATTCAAATTAAAACACATAGTATTACACCTAGAGTTGTCAAACGGGCCGGGCGGCCGGCGGGCTGGCCCGACCCGGCCCGGTTCTGGCCCGGGCTGGCCCGGCCCCGTCCATGAACAGTAGCGGCCCCAGCACAGCGGGCTTGGGGCCTGGGCCTGGACCAGGCCTTCATTTGCTCCGAAAAAGCCCGGCCCGGCCCGGAAACGGGTTTGGCCCGGCCCGAAGTCGGCCCGGGTCTGGCCCAGGTCTGGCCCGGTCTGCGGCCCGGGTATGGCCCGGATCTGGCCCGGTCTGCGGCCCGGGTCTGGCCCGGTCTGCGGCCCCACTTGTTTGAATTTTTTGTTTTTCCCCCCTTTTCCAAAATTCCACTTTTACCCCCCCAACAGCAATATAACGGCTAGTTTGGGGGGTATTTTAGTCTAACCTATATTTTTCAACTCCTTTACACTCTTACCCTCCCCAACAACTATAAACGGATAGTTTGTAGGGGTATTTTGGTCTTTTGTGAAGTTTCTAAAATCTATAAATTCACACCATTTCTCTCTAATTTTTCACACCAATCTTCTTACTCTCTCTTACCTAAACATTCTATATTTCTACAAGCTTTGCTACTATTTTCCTCTCCAATTACTACTCTTGCTAATTACTACTAGTATTTACTAATTAGTACTCTTGTTTATTAATTACTAGTCTTGCTAAATTCTTTTTAATTACTAACTCTCTAATATTTGTTACTCGTTCATTCTTTTAATTGTTATTTCTTATTACTACTCTTATACTTGTGTATTTAGTTACTCTTACAAAGTTTAGCTCGAAATATGGCTGGATTATTGAAGAAAATGAGGCGTGCATCGTCATCACGAAAAACATCATCATCATCGCAAGCACCACCACCAGCACAAGCGCCAGCGCCACGGCCATCACAAACACCAATCCAAGCACCAACACAACCATTCGTTCCTGGACGAATGAGTACAGGCTGTATGATAGATACCCAAGCCAATTGGGAGTTCAATCAAAACATTCCAGATTTTGAATACACGCCTGATGAAGACCCCCCGCATTATAGTCAAGGACGCAGCTCGGTTGGCGAAGCTACTACTCCGTGGCATAATCTCAACCCTATGCCTGGTCATGATGAAGAAGGGCCGAGCAATGCCTCCGGTAATGAGCCAGAAGTCCAAAAGGGGAAAAAAAAGAAAGCCGAGTGTTGGAATCATTTCGATGTAGTTATGGTGGACGGCATCCGAAAAGCTCGATGTAAGTACTGCGCTAAATTATTTTCGTCTGGTAGTGGTAATGGACATCTTAACAGGCATTACCCTCTGTGTGCACCTCGACAAGGCCACGTCGAACCTACCCAAACGCAGTTATCTTTTGACGGTAAGTTATTTGTTTATAATCAGCGAGAGCAAAGAGACGGTCTCGCTGAATTTGTTATTCATGATGAACAAGCCTTTTCTTTTGCCGATAATCCTAAGCACTCTAGATATATGAACACATACGTTCAACCTTTGTACAAAAAGGTTCATAGAAACACAACTAGATCCGATGCACTCCGACAGTACAATGCTGCTAAAGCACGCCTTATCGATTATTTCGATAAATTTGAAGGTAAAGTTAGTCTTACTTCTGATATTTGGCAATCTCCTTATACTTTTGTTAGTTATTCTTGTGTGACCGCTCATTGGATTGATGTAGATTGGGTTATGCACAAGAGAATCATCGCTTTCGAGCACTTCCCTTATCCGCACGATGGAATGAACATTGCTATTCTTATATTAAAAGCATGCACCACATTTAAAATTAAGGATAAGATTATGAGTGTTAGTTTTGATAATGCTTCTAATAATAAAGTTGCTGTTGCAGCTTTAAAGGAGACGCTTCAACCTGTACTTAATGGTGAATTATTTCATGTTCGCTGTGTTTGTCACATTATTAATTTAATTGTTCAAGATGGTTTAGCTGCTGCAGGAGATATTCTTCTCAAAATGAGGGGTATGACAGCGTATGTTAATAGCTCGAGTCCGAGAACACAACAATTTAAAACGTTGTGTGTTCAATATAATATGCCTCGCAGGAGAGCAGTTACAGATGTGGTCCACAGGTGGAACTCTACATACCACATGCTTTTACACATTCTGGCATACCGAGAAGTCTATACGCATTTTCTACTAACCCAGTTCCCAGCCGGCTTGCCAACTCAAGAGGAATGGCAGATGGCCACATACCTAGCTGAATTTTTGGAGGTATTCTACACGTCTACCAATTTATTGTCTGGTACGTACTATCCCACCTCTCCTCTCGCTGTAATAGAAATTCTGAAGATGGCTACAATGTTAACAAAATGGAGATATATAGGACCCTTTAAGGAAATAGTAAAAGTGATGGATCAAAAATTTAATAAATATTGGAGTAAACTGCCTGCTATTTTTACTGTGGCTACTTGTTTAGATCCTAGGTTAAAGTTGCATGGCGTGAACGCCTCGATACAAGAGATATCGAAATTAATGTGCTACACAGCAGAGGAGACAACCGCATTCACAGCAAAAGTGAGCAAGAGGTTTGAGGACTTGTTCAACGTCTATCGTAATTCTGCTGACGTGCGCGGGCGAGCTACATCATCATCCACTGTTGAGAGGTATTATGCGCCATACCTTCAGGGCTTTGAACATCTAGTAGCAAGACAACTACCAGGTGAAGGTACTTCTAATTCGGCAGGTTCGTATACTTTTTCCTCTTTTAATGAGATTGGTGTATATGCAAATACTGATCATTATTCTGATTTATCAAGGCAAGAACAGGTTAATTTTAATTTGTTAAATTTTTGGAAACAAAATCAAAACATGTATAAAACTTTATCCCAAATTGCACGGGATGTACTGCCAGTGCAAGCCTCCACGGTTGCTTCAGAGTCGGCATTTTCAGCCAGCGGGAGGGTTTTGGATGACAGGAGGAGTCGTCTTAACCCCGAGTCGCTCGAGCTATGTGTATGTTGGAAGGATTATCTTGATGCGAAATACCGCGAGCAAGATAAACCGATTGATGATAGGAAGAGCAGTGACTCGGATATTGAAGTACTTCTGGATGATTAGGTAATTTGTTTTTATTTTCCTCTTTCGATCCTTTTGGTTGACGTTGCAGATTTCTTGATCTTTGATTGCTGATATTTTGGATAGACATGCATTATTATTTTGATTGTTAGAATTTTAAGAATAAATTTTTTCACAAAATATACTTTTTTTCCATATATATAAAATAAATTTTTACAAGCAAGATATATATTTTTTCGTATATATAAAAAAATAGGTAACTTCGCCTGTTTGTTTACAAGCAGCCGGTCCCAAGCCCGGATAAAAGGAGGAGGGCCTATGAATACATTTATTATTTTTCTATATAAATTGTTATGTGTTAAGATTTTATTAATAAAGCTCACCAAGAAGAGTATGAAAATGTTTAACATATAATAAAAAATATAATGGCTAACAAATAAATATGTATATACATACATACATATATATGTATATTACTTATAATGAAATAAAAGGATAAAGATTAGGTTCGTTAAATTGTGAATATTGCCTAGAGATGAAATTTAAAATTGAATAACAAGAAGAAAAAAAAAATGGCCCGGGCCCGGCCCAAGCCCGGCCCTAGCTATTGGGCCTAGGGCCAGGGCCTGGACTGGGCCTAGGTTTGCCTTCGGCAGGCCCGGCCCGGCCCGGCCCGGTTGGCAGCCCCACTGGCCCGGCCCCGGCCCGGCCCCACAGCAGGCCCGACGGGCTTGGGCTGGGCCGGCCCAAGCCCGGCCCTTTGACAACACTAATTACACATTTTTCACACACAGCAGCATCTTCTTCCTCACGGCTGGCACACACACAGACACCCACCAGTCACACACTCACCCACGGATGTTCATCATTTCACATTTCTATGCCTAAAATTCACCCTCTAATACATTAATACACAACTCTTATACACATATACACACAGTCCACTCACGCACACACACTGAACACACATCAAACTCCTCCACAACTTAATGAAACTCATCCCCTCCCCTCATACTCACACTTTGACACAAACTTACGCAATTTACACACATGTATAAGTTAGAACATCAACATGAACACCTACAGGCTCTCCCACAGTCCAACCATCTTCACAACAACTCTCTTGTACAAAGCTTCAACACACTACCAAATATGTAATTTGCAAACTGGGAAGGAGGGGAAAAAGATTACCTTCAAGCTTCCTCTGCGAAGCTCTCTCTCTCTCCGAATTCTTCTCTGTTTTGCCCCTCTCTGTTTTTCCCTCCTATTCATCCTTGCTTCTTTGTTCCTGTTTTGTTCTTCTCTTTTTGTTTTCTTTTTTTTCATCTTCACCCGAATCTCTTTATCCACCCATTATTAAATGATTAAATTAGCTTAGTCACTCAAGCTGGTTGGAGCTGGCAAGCACAAAAAAATGGTTTCTAATTTACTTTTATAAAATTGCACAAATACCCCCAAAGTTTTTCCAAATTTAAAAAAATGCCCCCAAAAATTTGAAAATTATATTCTTGCCCCAAAATATTTTTAAGCTTCTACACACTACTAATAACCAAACATTACATAAATTTATCGCCTGTTTATTTTTTGGAGCACCGATGGTTATTTTAACTGGCTCCCAAAGTTCGGGATATTACAGTTTTGATAAACATAAAAATATAAAGTTAAAGATGACACATTAAGGATTCCATAATGTCTAGAATTTTCAAAAACTAATGAGAGATAAAGGAGATACAACAGACTGAAATGGCCTGATTTACAGTGTCAAAAACTGAAAAGTTTGCATTAATCAATAACTTTGAAACTCAATATCGGTAAAGAACTAGAAGGACTCTGAAAGAACCTTAAACTAAAAAGTGAAAGAAGGCACATCAAGGACTTTAGAATGTCCGATACAATAAAAAACAATGAGATTTAAAGGAGATAGAGCAAATCGAAATTGATTGACTTGAACAGTCATAAACATAAGCATAAAAATGTCTGGATGTATTTTTTAATATTGATCGGATGGATTTTTGAAAAACTTAGAACTACAAAGTTATAATTTTAGTAGAGTGTTTGTGATTTTCAAAAAGTGTAAGAACATTGAAATTGGACAAGGAACGGAAAAAATATGGACTCTTGAAGTTACTGAAGAATTAGCAACAAAAAGATCATGCACCAAAGTCAATAATCGAAAGTACAAAGAACTTTTCATCGTAAAAATCAAGAATGTAATTATGGTTCTAGAGAATCAATGAATGAACCCTCTAAACAACAAACACAATTAACAAATGGATCAAAAACTATATTTCAGATGGGGTAAATGCGTGATAAAATCCTTATTTCTAGTTGCACGATTAATTCCAAAGCCTCGATCTCCTCAACCAATTTATATCAAAAGCCCTAAGATTAAACGTACCTAAAAAGTTCTTATTAGGGTTCTAACAATAAAAAATATTTATAGAATTCTTAGTATAACCCTCAATTTATAGATCAAATAAGCTCTTACCTCAAAATAATTATCAAAATTCCAATAGACCTCATCTGAGGTTCCTGAAAAGTTTTTAGTGCTCCTAGGGTAAACAATATATTGTACACAAAGTATCAGAAGCCTAAAAGGAATGTATTTATATTCCTAAAGCTACTAGAATTGTAAAATACCAATTACGTCCAAAATTCTCTATTTTTTTTAAATGGGTCAAGCTAAAACTCAAATTTAAATTGGGTCATCAAATCCAAAAAAATATAACCCATTTTTTAAAAATAAGTCTAAATAGTTTCTTAGCCCCACCATCTAATTCAAAGTCATAATACCATTTTAATGAGTATATCCAAATAGACCGATAGGAAAAATGTAGGGTGTTACACGAAGTTCCTGGGATTTGCCAGATATATTGTTGTTTTCTTGAAGGTTTCTCAAGCATTGTCAAAATAATTTTCAGGAGTTGAATAATCAGTTGGTTTTTGCTCCGGTTCTTGCACTACCTTCTAATCCCGGTGGTTTGGTTATTTACAGTGATGTGTCTTTGAAGGGTTTGGGTAGTGTTTTTTAACGACATGGGAAAGTTAGCATATGCTTCACACCAATCAAATACTTACAAAAGGAACTACCTTTCTCATGACTTGGAGTTAGCTGCAGTTGTGTTTGCACTTACGATCTGAAGACACTATCTTTATGGTGAGATATATGATATCTATACGGATCAGAAGAGTCTTAAGTACCTGTCCACCAGAATGAGCAGAGTATAAGGTAGCGTCATTTGTTTGAGTCACTGAAGGACTAATATAACTCGATCAATTATCATCCAGGCAAAGCCAATTGGTGGCTGGTGCATTAAGTATGAAGAATGTTGGTAACTTAGCAGCTTTGATTACTGGTCAGCCTAGTTGTTAGCATGTTTATAGAGTTTGAAGTTGGAGATCTGTACTGGTAGTTCACATGGGTAATTGGCATGTTTGCAGGTTGAGCCATCCCAAGTCTTGCCAGATAAGTGATATGGGCTTGGTTAATACTATGGAGGGCGTAAACATTGGTAAGCAACCAGATTTTTGTCTTAATGATGATCGTCCCGCGAGAAAAGGCTCAAGGTTTTGTGTCGTAGCAATCTCAGAGTAAAGGGCAAAGTTATTGACGTCAGTTCATAATTCGGGGTTTTCGATACATCCTGGTAGTACTAAGATTTATAAAAATCTTTGTGAGAACTTCTGGTGGAGTGGTACAAAGAGGGAGATTATGAACATATCGAGGTGTAAGGCTTGTCAACTGGTTAAGGCGGAACATCAACGACCTTCAAGCAAGTCACATTCACTAAAGGTTCCTGAGTGAATGTGGGGTGCATGTAACCATGGACCTTTGAAGTTGGTTTACCTAGAACTTTGCAGTTTAGGTTATTATTGATCATTTGACAAAGTCCAAACATTTCCTTCATATTTGTTGTACCTGTACCACGAAGAGGTTAGCCAAGTTACATGTCCTGTAGATAATCAGGCTACACGATGTACCAATTTCTATTGTATCTGACAATGACCCATATATTATATGTCATTCTTGGACTAGTCTCCACATGGCCTTATGCACTTGTCTGGTATTTAGCATTGCTTTCCATCCACAGACAAATGGCAGTCTAAGCTTACTTTTCAGACCACGAAAGATATATTATGTGCTTGTTCATTTGATGTTCAAGGTAGTTGGGATGAGCATCTGCCTTTGATAAGACATGGTTAATGTAGGACGGTACACGAGAAGCTATGTTGCTAAACATCATGAATTAGAATTCGAGGTTGGTGATCACGTCTTCTTGGAAGTTTCACCTTGAAAGGGCTTGATGAGGTTTGAAGAGAAGGGAAATTATAGTCTTAGATATATTGGACCTTAAGAGGTTTTGGATAGAACTGCTGGATTGCGGTATTAATGGTGATAACAATGGGTGCGTCCATCTCAAGATGCACCTGGAACCAAATAGCACAATCTTCATGATCCTCTTGGTGGTGCTCTTCTAGGATGGCGGTGTGAATACCCGATGCTAACCCTGTTGGTCATATGAGGCTGAGACATGGCAAACTAAGGTTATTATACATGATATTAACTATACTACAATACTAATTATCCATACTAGAGTGACCAAAACCGATTCAAGAAAGTGGGTTCATGGTACATATAAAGGTGCCATGCTACAAAGAGTATAGTCCAGGTCATATGCCAAGTATGATAATGTTGGAAACATCGACGATAAAAGCAAGGGCAGAAATTGAGGTAAACTAGACAAAACTTGGGGAATGCGAGTGTTACAAGCACAAAGGTACGAAGTGCATGTATGAAACAGCCAAAAGTCCAACATTGAGGTCATGTTGTCAAGGTCCAAAGTCAGAGTCAAGAGTCAAGGTCCGATGTCAGGGTCCAAAGCTTAGGCTCTTGCTCTCTCTAGAACTCACTTGATATGAAGTTTTGGACTGAGAAAGTGATAGTGTGCAAATGAGTTCGATTTCTAGTTGTTGTGAATTATTTTCCATATGGGCTTTTAAGTACACTAGTAAGAGGTAATTGAAAAACTGTGAATTATTCTCCAAATGGGCTCTTAAGTACAGTAATAATAGGAAGTTGAAAAATTGACTCGAAACAATAGCTATAAAGCCAAAGAAATCCTTCAATCAAGCTACCAATCTAATACCTTTATTGAGTCCTACAGAGGCGTAAAGAAATAGAGAGAACCTGGCAGTGATGAAAGGTCCGAACTCGAGTCTACTAGGCGAATTAGACCCCCTCGGAAGACCTATTCTCGTCTCGGAGTGCCGATCAAGAGCCCCCGTATTGGAGCACGTAGATTAGTCATGTAGTTACCCAGGTAGAGATAGTGTCTAGAATGACTTGCTTTCTAGTCGTGGGTCCTTGTGCTTGAGCACTCATAGCTCACTGAGGTATTATCATGGAGAACTTGCCTACCCGTCAGGCCGGGGTAGTCTTTCGGAGGAGTCTCCTACTCGACATGCCAAGGTAGTGTCCTTAAGGAGTGTTTACTCAATGGGCAAATTCTCATGCCCCCGACCTGGAGGTGGACCTTCATATACTAGTCCAAAATATTCCTGCTTATGAGAAAAATAATATTATTATTTTTTGAATAAATATTGTTAGCCCTATGGTTGGATAACCTAGGCTTACATCTTGTTTTGATGATAACTACACATTGATTATGTTCTAATGTGTGCTTTGAGTGTATTCTTAGTAAGTATATACATGCACACTCATGAAGACACATTTGAGAAGTTGGATAGATGGATTAAAGCCAAAGAAGCTTAAAGTTATAGTGGACATGCTATTGAAGCTTCATCAAGTCCAATGTCGAAGAGCAACAAAAATGCATCGGCTAAGTTACTCTCGATTATAATTGATCTTTACTATTATGTAACTAGTCTTGATTTGATGCTTGGATTGATGACTATGACCTAAAAAGACCTTAGGACACCTTGTGCATTGCATGTGAGTTCATAACCTTTCACACAAGTGTGGTTCTTGAAAATGAGTGAACTTTGGAGCTCACTCAGATTTTCTTAAAGACTATTTTGGTGGTAATATTTTCATATCTTGATAAAAAATTTCATTAGTTTTTCAACTCAAAAAACGGCACCTCAATCCGATTTTTCTAGAAAAAGTTATGCCCAAAATAGGAAAGGGGGTTCCGTGAGGCAGCCGATAGGCAGTAGAGTAATACAGTCGACTATATTTGAATCCAGTCGATTGCATTAGAATGCAGTCGACTACATTGGTCAAAATTCAGTTCCAACGGCTATTTTCGAGGACAAAACTCCAACGGCTATTTTAGAGGGAATCCAGTCGACTGCATTGGGAATACAGTCGACTGCAATGACAGTTTTGCCCATATTATGCCTATAACGGCTATATTTCATTTGTTCTCTATATAAATGATTTGGGGTTTCATCATACACCGGAAACCACATTCTAAGCCTCCATTCATTAGAGAAACATCAAGGCTCATAGATTAAACTTCTCTCTCTTCATCTTCATGATTTTACATCATTAAAGAGAGCATCTTTGTGAGCAATTCTTTGATTGAGGGTTCTTCAAGTCATCAATTCTCTCATCTCTCTATTGTACTAGAGTTTCATTTGTACTTTTTTCCTTTCAAGAGGATTTCTTTGTACACATTTGATCTTTGTAAAAGGATTGTGATCAAGGCTTGGGTTTGTCAAGTCTTAGGTGAGCTTTGTGGATTCAAGGCTTGTGCTTGGTGTGGGGATATCACCAAGTGTTGTAAGGGTTTTGATCTTGACCCGGAAGAAGATTGTTGCTAGTGGATTCTAGTGCTCTTGTAAGAGACTTCCTTGAAGAGGTGGATTTAGGCTTGATGGTAGTTCAAGTCAAACCATTTAAATCTCCTTATCAAGTATCTCTAGCTCAATCTCTTTACTTATTGTTCTATAATTACTTGAGATTGTGTAGTAAGCATCTTCATTGAAATATTACTTGGATTGAATAAGTTTCATGATTGTGTTTTGTTTAAGTTCCCCCATTAATTTTTAGAAACTCTATTCACCCCCTCTAGGATTGTTTCATTGGTTTCAAATATAATCTCAAAAGAGGTAATTAGAGCTCTATCCCAAGTTAAATTGTCATATTAACCCCAATGTCTAGTAATTGCAGCGAAAATCAGATACAAATAATCACATCCTAACTAGTTGGGGTTCCCAAAAGCCGCTAAATAAAAAATTATTACAAGGTTCTTATTCCAAAGCTACTAAAAAGAGTTATAAATTAAAGTAAAACCCCAAGCTCGTGCATATATCTATTAACTCTTATATGTTGTCTCAGCTTAATTACCTGAAATCGGAGAAAGGAAGGTGGGGTCAAGGGCGGGGGGGGGGGGGGTTGAGCGTAAAGCTCAGTAAAGATCATACACAAACGCCCACCGGATACAATGCAGGTATTCCATAACATATAGCTGAGTTAAAACGAAACATGTTGAATAGAAAGTGCAAAGATAATAAATAATCTTTGGACACAAATAATCTTAGTTCAATATATTAACCCAACAAAGATCAAACGAAAGTCAAATGGACGTATTCGAATAATTGAGTTAATAATCAAATACAATACAATCATGTAAAACATGACTGTAGAGCACTTTAACATAAGCACGTGAAGGTTCTGAGTTCATAGTTTGCATACTGGTAATAGTTGTCTTATTATCATCATGACATCACGTTAACTTAAGCACGTGAATGTCTAAATATTAGATTCAAAGGGGTCTAATAAACATCAAAGCATCTCAAAGGCATAGGACCCACAAAGCATAAAAATTTTGCAAGCAATTTCAATGGAATAAGATGAATATGTCAAACAACTTCAAAGTAACTGATTATTGGACTCGAACAAAAAGAAAAAAAAATGCAAATCTTATGGAAGTTGAAACATAAAAAATGAAGTTTGTATAAAGCTATTGTGTTTGAAAGAAGTTGTAGGGATCAGAGATGAAAGACATTCTATCATTAATCCAAAATCAGAGAGACAAGATTATTCAAAGGATAATGTTAATGAGGTGGGTATGTACATAAACCTTGACCTTAGATTACACAAAAATCTTTGCAAATTTGTGTAAGCCTCGAGTAAATTCAAAACCTAAACATTAAAATTCACCTATAGATAAGCTATAAATACATAATTTTAAATTAATTCAATTCCTCCTCATAACCAAACTGGGTTTACGATTACGTAGCAATTATTTCTTCTATCGTTGTATAAGGTCAAACATCTTTTATCAATAAAACACAAACTGACTAATCATTATATCTCTGAACTTGGTAAATAACTCAAAAGACTCTTACAGATGTATCACTTGTTCAAACGTACCCCAAAGATTACTAAAATTATAAAAATAACTCAAAACAAAAAATACTTTAGGATAGATTATTTGGGGTCTTACACTAATGCAATGTCTCAGAGGAGTCACTTGCTTGGCAAAAGAGGAGTTTTTTTGTGCCAGAACACTCAAAGCACCTTGACGGAGATAATGTCCCGTAGGAATCACCTACCCTGCTATGATTCTTGTGCTGGAGCACTCAAACCTTGTTGATGTAGTATCCCGAAGGAGTCGCCTACTAAATGGGCTGAGGTAGCATCCTGGAAGAGTCACCTACTCGGAGCTCCCCGAGGTAGTATCCTTGGGGAGTTGCCTACCCTAAGGTATGTTGTACACTTTTGAAGTAGGTAGAGGCTTGTTCCACGAACCATGATTTAATGGACAGATTGACCAATGCTGAGGGCATGGTACTATAACAGTGTTGGGTACACCTTTATATAAGTGGCTCGACACACTAGCACAGTGGGACGTGTATGGTGCCGGGGCCATGCTTAATAGAGATAAAACATGGGCACGATCTATGCATGTTCTATTGTGGGCAAGTAAGGGTGCTGTGATGCTTGGGCGCGGTTAGGCGTCGTGACAACAATTGTCATGGGGGCGGAGTGCCCAAGAAGTCAAGTATAATTGCCTTTATTTGATATTGTTAGGATGATTGAGAAGAGAAGGTCGAGGTGGGGGTACCAAGGATAAGTGGTTGAAGTGGGAGTATCCAAGGGGTGCCCAAGTACCCAAGAGAGAAAGTGGAGACCCTAAGAGAGTTGAATACATGAAGAGGGTGCAAAGACCCTAAGGGAGATGAGTACATTGTGAAAAGGGTGGAGACATGTAAGGAGGTGAAGGCATGTAGAGGTACGCATAGACCCCAAGAGAGGTGAAGGCATAAAGAAAGGGAGCGGCGACCCCACGAGAGGTGAAAGCATGAAAAGGGTGGTGTAGACTTAAGGAGGGGACAAACCCCTTCCTTAAGGGGATCTCCCCTAATGAGAGAGGGTGATGACGAGCACAAGAAAGAAGAGGAAAACCTCCCAAAAGGAGGGTAGAGGAAGGCATCAAAGAGGGGGCCGGTCAACTCCTAAGGGGCACACCAAACTTAACCCCAAGAACAAAGGCACACCGTCTACTTCTTTTCAATGGGGAGGTGTACCAACTATAACTCTTGAGTAGGTATTTTTTTTGGATAGAAGGATACGGCAAGTGACTTCGAGCGTGCACTCTAGGTTGACAGGATTAGCATCATTTGACTTTAATCGATGAAAACCTCAACAAGTGTGACTAAAAAGCGGTCAAATGTGCATAGTCAGGTTGAGTTAAAAATAAAAAAAATGGACAATCCTACGTTTTTTGAGTTTTAATAGTTAGAATTAGCGTTGAACCGCTCCATTAAAAATATCGCTAGTTTTTAAGTATGAACCGTTAATCACAGACATTCGAGTATAACGAGTTTGGGCTCACCTGAGCTGTTCCTCAAGTGTATACCCAAAATCTCTGGTCAGACCTCGGTCGGGTTCGGTTTGAAAACAATGAATAAACTTTGGCTGCTACCTCGGTGCAGGAATCTCACTCCAAACTCATATATAGTGACAATTAATAGCCGCTAAATGTTTTTAATGACTTTTCTGTTAACACTTTTAGCGACAACTCTTAACAGCACTTTTTTAGCATCACTAAATAAAAGTCATTAAAAATATTTAGTAACCATCAATTGTCGCTACACACAGGTAGACCCTTCGACCCAAGTACGGGCCAAATTTTTTCCGAAAACAATTGCATAGCCGCTAAGGTCGGCTACCTATATACAAGGACCAAAGACCTAAACGAAGAGGCAGCGAGAACCGAGTTTTGCGGGACAGGAAATGGCAGAATCATCGTCGTCTCTGGTTCTTCCGCAGAAATCTGATGCGGAGATAGAAGAAATGCTTGATCGAATGCTGACTCGGCTTGCACTGTGTGACGACTCCAAACTCCAAAACTTGCTCTCCAAGCTTCTTCCCCTCTCTATTTCCTCTCTCTCCTCTCACTCCCCTGCCGTCAGAAACAAGGTCTCTCACATTTCTTTCTAATCATTTACTTGCCTTACGTAATATTCCTTGATTTATAGAACTCCACTGATGGTTTGAAGCTTATATTGAGTTTGGATTAATGAATCCGCAATTGATTCCCTCGTCCTGTGTCTCATATGAAATATGTTTTTTTTTTGTGTGTCCGCGTTTTATTTTTCTTATTTTAGAAAGTGGCTTAGGTATACAGGGCATCCTATTTGGGGCTTGTGAAGGTATTGTCTCAATTAGACAACTAATTAGGTTTCAATCCTTAGACTATGTGTTTCACATTTGTCGGTTTAGATCGTAAACTTTGAATTGGAAAGGGCCCATTTAAAATTGCCATATGGTTTTGCTACACTTCGTTTTCGCTTGTGTGCCTCGCTTACGCTCTAAAGCAAGACGTCCAGTAATAACTTGTTTTAGGTTAGGTATTTTACAATCGAGTTGGTTCTTTAAATTGAAAAGTGAAGCAAAATCAAATGTCATAGGCATAGTTGTCAGTCTAGCCAATAAGTGGAACCCAGTCGAGGAAGACTCACTGGGAAGTTGAGTGACGAACAGTTGTTTGTATTGCTTTTAGCTGTTGTTATTTACCTATTTATTTTTAATAAGTGGTTTAGCTGGTTATTGAGATCCTTAGTCATGTTAACAAGACAAAGGAAAATGAAAATGTGAAGATTTGTCCCTGTCATGCCAGGTTATTGAGATCCTTAGTCATGTTAACAAGAGAGTGAAACACCAGCCAGAGATTGGTTTGCCCTTGTCAGAACTATGGAAGTTGTATATGGCGGCTGAGGCTGCTCCAATGGTTAAAAATTTCTGCATCGTGTATATTGAGATGGCTTTTGAACGTACAAGCGAAGAGGTTTGTTTAATCTCTGTTGTACAAGAATTTGATTAAGCAATTTGACTTTCAGTTACGATGTTAGATGGCAGCTTGCTATATTCATATTGGTTCCAATTATTATGTGGCAGGAGAAGCAGAAAATGGCACCTGTTCTTGTAGCTAATATTTCAAAGCTTCCTCTTCAACACCAAGAGATTATATTGAGAATCTCTATCAAGGTATGGCCCAACTGTTCGTCCCAAATATTGGTAAAATGTTGCTTGCTATATCCTATATATGTATTTTGGGTCGATAACTGGATAAACATGTTTATATTTTAACCTCATATGCTTATGAACATGACGCGCATATACATGTGATGACCCCATTGTTCTAAGTATTGGCCGGTGCTTCTTGCTCCATTACTATAGATATTCATTTTTTTTAGATACACGTACATGTTTTATTTCCATACACTAGGTATGATGCACTTACATATAATTTTGTGTATTTATATTTGGCGAAAATATGCTTGAGTTGTGTCTGTTTATGTTACAATCTTTTCCTTTACCCTGCATCAATGAATTCTATCCTAATTGTTTGATTATAAAACATAAGCTCTATCATGATTGCTTCTTAGTTGAGATTCATCTCAGAACGGAGGAAGAGTAGCATAGGTTATAGAAAACAAATCCAAGTAAAAATTCACAGAACAAGTATAAGTTCTTACTAAGAGAACCGCTGGAACCACCCTGACATGTTAGCATATGGCAGTTATACAAAGCCTTTAGCCATGACTACCCAGCTCTATATATTTTTTCCAAAATTTAATCTGGTTCTGTTATTTCCTAATCATTGGAGTCTAAGTCTAGACTCAATACTAGCTCTCAAATCCCAATTAGTTACATGAAGAGTTTCTGCATTTTCAATTGATGTCCATTAGCTGTTTAGTAGTGGCTCATAGTTTATATCCTCATGTACAATCAAATTTTGTACTTCATTATTACTTATGCGCCATTCGAAAATTTTTTGTCGGAGGGGTCCTGCGGAATCCTATAATACCAGACCTAGGTGCTCCTTTTGCAGCTTTAACTTATCGATAAGCTATTTATCTGATATAGTCAACCGTCATAGTTAAGTGACTGCCAGATGCTATTTTGTTATGAGTTCAACCCAAATGTCCAAAGCTAAAGCTCAACCTGATGACCTAACTACTCAATTTCTCAACTCAAACCTGAGCTTTCTATAAGAAAATGACATTCCCTTATGTGGGACAGAGGACTTGAGGTGCATACGTCTATGTTTTGAAGCGATGAAGGGCTAAGAACTTATATGAGCAAGTGTCAGTGTGACTATTTGCAAGGTGGGTAATGTGTTTCATTGGTGGTGCAAGGAATCTACTTAAATTGGCCTTTCCAGTGTCAAATGCTGCATTATTAGATCCGTAAGAGGTTGCTACTTTATTTATTACAAGGAGGTTATGCTAACTCTCATTTGTGCAGGTCTCGGACTCGTTACTGATTTCAGAGAAGAAGTGACTTAAGACTTGAGCCTTTGATAATTGAGGGGAATTTTAGGTGGTTACGAGGATGACTTGCTAAACAGGGAAGCAATGTGTTGCTAGTTTTAGTACTTTGAATTGTTCAGTCGGGCGCTTCTTCGTCATGGAGATTCTGGAGGGAGGAGGGTAGTGGGGTAAATTTGATTGGTTTATGAGTCATTGAGAGCCAGGTATGGGTTGAATCTTTTGAGAACTATTGCAAAGGGGGTTTAATCTCTCGAGGAGTCTCTGTTTTGTTTTTGAGTGAAGAGTGCTGTGGGGCTGAGTCATATTGTTAGTTGTCCTCAAGTCTTTGCAGGTTTGCAATGGATAGTGGGGTCAGCATGGCTTACTGTCTAATTAGTATTTCCATGATTCTTATTTGAAAATACAAGGATCAACTGCCAATTTAGCCCCAAGGTTTGCTTGCACATTTGACTTAAGCCCGGGTCTTAATGTTTTGGCCAATTGAACCCCAACCTGTGTAGTTTCTTTCCAGGTGAACCTTCCGATCTATTGGCATTTAAAGAAAATTAACAGACTCGGTGTCATTTTCAGTTTTCAAAACTCCTGTATGAAAATGATTATTGAGTTCCAAAAATAAACAAATAAATGTTGAATCTCACTAATCTACTCAGTGAACCACAACAGTCACCCACCGTGGAAAACCTTTTTTGGTGATGAAATGCTGGAATAGCTACCTAAAAACAACACCCGCAGGCGCTGAAGCTAATTTACTTTTGATAAAGATTCAATTAGACAGGTAAGTCACTTATTGCAGACTAATGGATTCCTGAAAAAATGAAACCAAATGGATTTCAATTGCAGTTTGACTTGGGATTTGAAAGAATTTTCATTGGATTTGAATTGGTGCGTGATTTCAGATCAGCACAAAAATTGGTAGTTTCTTTATCCCAAACACAAGACAGTCCAAGCATCCATTTTCGAACCATTGGAATTGCATCAACTAAAAGAAGCTTCTGGCAACGGTAACTCCATGCTGTGATAGCTTGGGACGTATCCTTGCGTGAGACGTAAGAGGGGAGCCATTACTGGCTCACCGTCGGCAGCATCCTTGAGTTTCTTTTTTCATTGATTATGTTGGGCAGGTGAGGGGTGGGATCTCGGCTTTTTTCGTGCTCTAAAGATGGATGTTAGGGTTGATCTAAATGATAGTGGTGGTGTGAGGGAATGAAAGTGGTGACAGTGAATGTTGGTCTTGGGGTGTTGAGCTACAACCAGTACAGGGTGTTAGGTGGTTCTTGAGGCGGTGGCAAGTACGGTGGCTAAGGTGATAACAGGTGTTGGTTGTGACTGGCAATGAGGCTGCGGCGGTAGTATGATGGTTACGTGCAGCGGGAGGAAGAGAGTGGGTGGGTGGGTGGGGAACATTGCTTTTGACACCGCCTAGTTATTTTGTAGGCCAGATATATTTTGGGGCGATAGTGGATTGCAGGCTCGATGGGGATCACATAAATAGGTTGGGAGTAATTGGCCACAATATTATGACCAGGATTTAAGTGACGTGTGTGCGAACCTTGCAGTTACATTGGTACCTAATCACAAAAATTGTTATCAGTCCTTGGTGCTTAATGCGAGTATAGTGCTTAGACAATATTCTTCTACAGTATGAGTTGAATCGGACTTTTCGGGTGGGTCTCATGTGCTGATGCTTAGATTGGTCTCAAACATGTTGAGTTACTGGAGTGGAGTTAGGGTTCTAACTTCTGAGTCTCCTTTCTTTGGCTTAAGTAGGACATTCTAGAAATTTTCTTTTTCAGTTTTTGCCTTGGAACTGGGGTACAGCTATTTTCATGTATTCATTCCGGCTGCGAGTTGGTTGTTTGGTTAATTCATCTCCGGAGGATTTTGAGTTATAAAGGTTTTTTGCGTAAACCTAGTGGATCCAAAAATATGGCAGAATGTGATTAGTGGTCGTTGTGTTGTGGTGGTTGTTGACTGCGATAGCGGCTGTGGTGATGATGGCAGCTGTGGTGGTTGTCGTGATGTTGGTTCCAACAGTTGCCTAGTGTTGGTGGTGTGATGGTGATGATGTAGAATGGTCTTGTGGTGGTGATGGAGGTGGTGGCGATTGTGGTGCTTTGATGGTGGTGTGGACCGTAATAGAGTCATTATGATGACGAATAACAGGTGATGTAAAAACAAGAAAATAATGGTGATGCTGTACTGCTAGTGAAAGGGCTTGTTGTTTAAACAGGGGTTTGCCTCCAAAAGGTAATCTGGAACATCCTCAAGTTTTATCTAAACGAATGATTCAAGAGTTTAGTCTCGAATTCTTTGATTCAAGATTTTAGTCTCGAATTCTTTGATTCAAGATTTTAGTCTCGAATTCTTTGATTCAAGATTTTAGTCTCGAACTCTGAATTCCTGCCAGAGCAAACACCCTGCACAAAGTTTCTAGTCTGCTGCACTCCTGTTTAACTCCATCCTCTTCTTGTCACACAGTAAGAGACACATACACAAGCACATATAGTCGTGTGCACGCATAATAGCTGCGTACTACTCATTTCACTCAAGTTAGGGCCACATATTATCGGTTATTTGTTACCACTGAAACTTGGCATTGTCCGCGATATCTTACTATGCCTCTTATATTTTACGTCTTTCCATCTCAGTTACCCAGCAATTTTCTCTTTGTGACTTTGGACCCATGACCTGTTATGATCTTTAATTATTTCTTAATTTTAGGTGATTGGTGATTGTCATTCGAGGCGAATCAACGATGAAGTGGCTGCAAAGTACAGCTTCACTGGTGCTCAAGACAGAGAGATATTTGTTGAATTTTGCCTTCATACAGTCTTGTATCAGCCGCCATCTCAAGGGTCTCACTCCAGCTTTCTGTTACTAATACATAATTTAATACAAATTTTTCCCTTCCTAAATTACAAAACCTCACTCCTTATTGCAGAGGAGGATGTCCAGCTGGCCTCTCAGTAACTCAAAGCACCCGTATTAGTGGGAAACATCCGTTGAAATATGATAAGCTTTTAATTATGAAGGTGAGGTCATTAAAGTGCACATAAATGCTACTATGAGAATTCCGAGCAGCAAACTTATATGTATCAGTTATACTTTAGTTGTCCCAAAGTTTTTTCATTTCATAGTTTTTCCTTGACTAATGCTTTTTAATATATTTCCATCTCGTAGTTAGGGATATTGAACGTCATTGAAGCTATGGATCTGGCACTGGAACTTGTATATCCTCTCTATGTTGCTGCATGTGCAGACTGGTATCTTTTACTGTCTTGTTGGAGTCAATATGAAGCTAATATATGTATATGAATTTTACATTTCCATATGATTACATGTGTAGTAGTTGCCACTGATAACACGATATTTTTCTGTTGTACTCTTCCAGCCAAGAGCCCGTTGTTAAGAGAGGGGAGGAACTTCTAAAGAAGAAGGCATCTGGTGTAAATTTAGATGACACAACCTTGATAAACAGACTATTTTTACTATTTAATGGTATGAAGACTAGATCAATATGGTTTCTTATGGTTACGTGGTTTCCTCATAGTTACTTACCTTCCTTAATTTGGTTTACTTCAGTGTCTTTCGTCATATACCATTCAATGCGTGCATTATCCACATTCGGTCAGAATTGTGGAGGTGGCTAGGAGTAAATCTAGGGGGGAGTGGGTGTATCATTTGTTCATACCTTGTCCAATGGCTAGTACTACGCTGGAGATAATTTTCAGCCTCCTTTGTGTTCGGTGGGTCATGTCCAAGTCTGTAATTGATTTACGCCAGTGTTGACGTATATGGCTGCAAACAGGCTTTCTGTAATTCCTGCCGAAGTGGGGAAACTGCCAAACGAAATTCAAGAGCACCATGGCTACATATGAAATGTATTGCATCGATTTTGGGTCTGATTCCCCTTAGCTTGTTATAGTATTTGGTTGGAAAGGAATCAAAGGGTCTTTGAGGGTGTGGATCTTTTGTTGGATCAGCTGAAATCCTCTCTTTCGCTTTTTCTTTTTTGTTGGCCTAAGGGGTACTCCTCCAATGAGGCCTAACTCTAGTTGGTAGATAGCTTTTCTTGGTGTGTAGGACCTTGATTGGGTTCTCTTTCTGTAAAGGGTCCCTGGCGTGTTACTTAGAATAATTTTACTTGTCCCAAAAAATAAAAAAGAAAAGGAAAGCTCATGTACGAAGGGGTTGACCATCACAACCTGTTCCTAAAGTAATAAACAGCTATTGGATTTTGGCGAATCTTTTGTTTCATCATCCACCAGTTCTTTAAAGCAAGCACACTTGCTTTACCCGAGACTTATGCAGCACATACATTTACATAACCAGCATCAGGGCATCAATGTGTTGGGAAATTGTCACATATAGATGCCGCAAACCAGACTTGTAATGAGGAACATGAAGCGATTATTATTAGTTGAGGGATCTAGTACTTTATTACTTAGAAAAGCATCACCTGATTGAGTTCATAAATGCTTTTAAACGGACAGTAAGAAAAAAAGAGTTTACATATTGCTTCAAACAATTGTAGTCAGTCCTTGCTTATTTTCCATGTTATGTAGTTATGTACCTCAACTGTTTTTAGTTACTTTGTGTCCAACGATTATTGCTTTGTCATAATTGACTGTAGTACATTGTATTAATATTAGTGGTGAACGCCAGGGACTGCTGGAGCAGAACACCTTTCTCCAGATTCTAGAGTCAGTCCTGGCAATCCTGCTTTGAGAGCGAGGCTGATGTCTATTTTCTGTCGGTCAATTGCAGCAGCAAATAGTTTCCCATCAACTTTACAGTGCATTTTTGGCTGCATATATGGTAAGCAGCAAATTATGTTCTAATTGCTTAGAAGTTTTTCAGAAGGGTGACATCGATTCATGTGGTTAGTCTTAGTGTAGTTCATTCATCAAAATCACAGAGAATGTGAATCCATCTAGACTAGAGCAGTTTCACGTCATAACTATAGTTTGATCTGTAAAAGGTAAAATTGTACTAGACTAAAAGCTCTATGTGGGGGACGGGGGGGGGGGGTGATGGAGCTTATTTGTGGAAGTTGTAAGCCGAACAAAAAGAAATCCTGACTAAACGACCTAAACCCTTTTCTTAGATATCTTTGCTTGTCATAAAACCAAATAAAACAAAAAATAAAGTTCGTGACACCAGTAGCAAATTTACTGTCAGGTGGTTAAAAGTTTATGGTGCTTGCTCTTCGCTATGTTTCGAGTTATGCCAAGATCGGTTAGTGAGGTGCTAGGAGGATGGTTTAGGTAAAGGTAAAGGACAGATGCACCAGAGGTCCCTTTTGTCTTATGTGGAGAATTTGGAGGAAGAGAAGCAGGCCAAAGTTCGAAGGGACAGAACTCTTGGTGCAAAGGCTGCATGCACCATTTTTGAGCCTCATTTTACTGACTCAAGGATGATTTTCTATGGGTTCTGCCTTAGAGCCGTGGCGGTGTTGTTTTTTGCTGGCTATGTTTGTAGAGAGGGTTCCATAGAGCTTTTTGGAGGTTCTTGGTGCCTTAGACCTCTTTTATGTCATTTTGGCTTGGATACTGGTTGGGTACATTTGGCCTCCCTTTCTAGGGGTCTTATTCCTTATACATGCACATTTTTATCACAGAAAGGGTATCAGACATGGCCCAAGTTGCTGTCCAAATGAGCTGTGAGAGCAAGAGATAAATGGCCAAACACTCACACCCAGCAACAAACCACCTTGTTGGCAAATTTATGTTCTTTCCGTCGTTGAGCCGAGGCCATTGAAGTACATCATTGAATTTAAAGTCCCCAAGTTTTACCGCAACATGTCCTCACACATAAGGAATTTTGCCAAAAAAAGGAACCAGGAAGTTGGTGGCGCTAAGAAATAAAGACAATATTGGCACATCCAACAGCAATTAAAAGGTTTATTCTTAAATGCAGAAGAAAGAATCTTTAATAATGAAGCGGTGAAGCCAAGGGTTCTACGAGTTCTGATAAATAAGAGAAAAGTCACTACGTATCTGGTCGAGGGAAAGTCATCCAATAATTTGCATTTTTTTACGTAAATTGTGTTCTAATAGATGAGCATTATACTGATCAGTGAAGGAGTACTAGTTTCCTTCCCTTTATAATGGGGACCTCTGAACCGCAATAAGTATGGTTTGGCACAAGCTAGATAGTATATTGTGGCCTCGTTTCGGGCATTCTTCGCTTTTATTGGGTTAGAGTACCAAGGGAAGCTGGAAACAAACTAATGTGGGGGCCGGGGGTGGCAGTGGCAATGGTGTGCTTATTTACTATCTTCAGTTTTTGTATATGAGCTTTTGGATATGTGCTCCTCAGAAGGTTGCTTGCTTTGCCTGGTCAGCTTTGAAGGTGTGATCTTGAGGTCTGAGAACCTTAGAAAGAGGATACTTTTGTGAGTAGGTATTATATGTGTTTCATGTGGAGATTGTCAATGATGCAGGAGAAAGGGCAAACAAGATAAACATGTAGAGCCTATCGACACCTCTAACGCGGACTGTGAAACTTGTCCAAGACTAGCCCTTGATCTGGAGGGAATAACTCAACCAAGAACACTTGACGTGCTTAAAAAAATCTGAAATATACTGTAGTACTAAAACACGAAACCTCAAAGATACAGAAAGTATTAACCTACCATATACTACTTTAACGTAGAAACTTGCGAAATGCTCACATATCCTTCATAAGGCTACAAGCACGACAAGGTTGGACCATCCTAAGCAAAAGAAACCCCAATAATAATACTACATCACCACGGAAAAATAATTTTCTCCAAACATAACCATCTGAACCATAACAGTGCTTTCGAAATAGTCCCCATCTGTGGATATCCTCATTTTATATTTATTTGCCCCCATGTTGGCCAGACATCCACCTAACCATTCGCATTGCTACACTTATCTGTTTGGTTTTCCTTAGTTGCCCAACATTCTAAACGATACAACATTCTGGGCTTAACTACCGTCCTTCAAATTTTCCCTTCAATCCCTAGAGGAATGTGGTGATCATAGAGCATCCCAGACGCAGACCTCCACTTTAGCTAACCTTCTTTTATCCTATCAGAAACATCCTCGTCAATTTCTCCTTCGTGCATTATTGATCCAAGATACGGGATAATATCTATCTTAAGTAGTTGTTGACCATATATACTTAGCTTCTTCCTGGTTGCTCCGTCATACATATCCTTAATCACATTAATCTGCTAATCAAGAAAATAGCTTTCATAGTGGGTCTCATATGCATGAAATCATTGTTATTCTCCAATGTTTTTGTTTTTGTTCTTAGTCTACGTTCAATTACCCTCTCCAACAAAGTTTCATAGTGTGATTCATGAGCTTGATATCTCTTTAGTTGTTGCAACTTTGAATATGCCCTTTATTTTTGAAATATAGGTATCGAAGTGCTTTCCTCGACTGCTTGGGCATTTTCTTAGAATGTAAGATCTTGTTAAGCAACTTGGTCAACCAATCTATGCCCAGATCATCTAAGATACTCAAGCCTTAATAGAAAGACTGCCTTGTCGAATAGCCTTCCCTATTTTCATCATCTTCAAGTGTTCCTTGGCTTCGGATGTTCAATATGCTATGAGCAAACCTCTGATTTTCACCTTGATACTGATTCAAGTCTTATCCACCTTTGGTATGGACTTTCATGAACCTTACCTCTAGCCTCCTTTACTGCTTTCTTTGCTTCCTTTCTAGCCTAGTTTCTTTGCCTATAGGACCATTTTCTCTTGACCCCTCCAACGATCTCTCGAGCAGCTCTCCTAACGCAAGTAGACATCGAGTCCTTATGTGGTAGATTTATGCTAGTTAGAAACTAGGCCAATTATTTGACGGTTCTGATAGTCTACATTCTACTTGTAACTTTTTTCTTTTGGTTTTCTAACGAATTCTCTCTGTTGGTTCATTGGTAATCAATAATCATTGTGCTAAAGATTTCCTTACTCACTTAAAAGTTTCCCACGTGACAGGAAATGACACCACATCAAGGTTGAAGCAGTTAGGAATGGAGTTTACCGTTTGGGTTTTCAAACATGTAAGGAATGTGGGATATATATTTATTTTTTCGTTTACATATTAACTCTTCTGATTGAATGTCCTTCTATAAATTGGAAATGGTGAACGGTGAGTTTTAGCACATTGGCATAGATGAACATGAAAATACGAAGATATCTGATTTCTGAATTCTACTGTCTGCAAATAATAAAAGCATTCTTCTACCAAGGGGCTCACGAGATTGAAGAGAGCCTGCAGCTGAATTTTGCAGTGGTTGGCCTATCTTAGTAAAAGCGAAAATTTTTGGAAGGGTTTCTTGGTAGGACAGAACCCGGGCTCCGTGTTAAGAGCCAAGGAAAAAAAAGATGTGGACCATTGACTGCTCTAGATGTGTTGGCAAAAGTGGCTTTTTAGCTCTAGGCCTGGATCAGCTCCGTACAACTCTGTAACATCTGATTTTATAGGGGTTGATCCAGGTCTAGCCCTGGGAAAGCCCCCTTCTTCCCTGCTGATCTAGGCGGCGACCAACCGCCTCAAGAGTAATGGTTGGTGCCTAATTACGAGTGTATTACTGCTTTTTTTAATAATACCCGCCGTGTCCTTGTTACGAACCGCCTAAAGCAGTAGCGGTTGGTTGAAGATGTAAAATAAGGCAGCCATCAAATGGGCAACAGCTATTCTGATCTTCTTTGACTTCTCTCTTCCAGTCCAATCACCCTTTTCTCTTTGATTTTCTTTCTCTCATCACAGTCATCTCCAGTCACCACATCCTTCACTATACCCAATTTAGCCTCACAGAAAAATGCACCATTTTCTCGACAGGAAAGTTATATTCATTTCTGGTTTGAAGTCATCCAAAACTAATGATAAAATCTACTTTTCCTCTTTGCCTGCATGTTCTAGTCTCAAGAAATATACTTGTTTCTTTCTTTGTCTTCCTTGATCTAATTAAAAGAGAGAAAGTTAATAAGGACAGATTTCTCTCTGCCTTCAAATTCCAATCTGAAAACTACATGGATGTTGTTGTTTGGTTTACATGATACAAGTGACCCGAATCTGATGATGAAATCCTGAATTGATCTCTTCTACCCTCACTTGGTTTGCATCAATACAAGTGACCCAGAGTTGATAGTAAAATCGTGACAGAGATCTCTTCTACCCCCGAACCAAAAGAAATTTGAAAATCTCAAAGTAGTTATACTCCAAATGCTAGAAAACAAAAGCTGTTCCACAACAAAATTTCAAACACCCATGTCAATTTTGTAAGAGAAGTTACAAGATCTGAAAATTGTGAATCTACGGAAAAAACCTGAAAATTGAAGTATTTACTCTCCACATCCTTAATTTGAACAATAGGCCGATAATCACAAGATTTTACATTTAAATCGGTGTGATCTTCTTCTATGGCTGAGATATGAAAGTGTGAGAATAGGTATTGAGGTCTTGCAGAGGAAAAGAAAATGAGTGAGAGAGAGTACATATTTAGCATTTGGTTTTGAAAGAGGGAGAAATTGGTTTAAAGTTTAGAAGATGAGGAAGAGAGAAGAAAGGCCGCTTTTGTGCTGTGATAGAATGCGCTGAGATTGTTTAAAAAGAGCAAGGGCACATTTGGCAAGGGTCACCAACTGAGTAGCAGTTGGGGTCATCTTCCTTTAAAAAGAACAGATCCAGACTGTCCGTGTATTTGACGTGGACGGCCTGGCGCTAGTGATGGATCAACCCCCTATGGGTGTGTTTGGCACGCGGAATAAGGGCTCTGGGTTGATAAACATAATCCTATCCGGCGTTTGGGTACGCATACAACTGGTTGGGATAATTTTATACCGGGGTTGGGGGGGGGGGTGTTTTTGTCCAGGCATTTGGGGATAAGAAAACGGGTCAAGACCACACCACGGCAGTTGTGGTACCCACTGGCTGAGGCACGGCACCCATCAGCGGCAGCACAGCACCCACTGCTGCACCGCAGGCACCACATCACCTCCACGCCATCATTCTCGTCGCGCAGCATCCTCTTATTCTCTCTCGTCCTCCGCTTGCCAGAACCACTAACCACTACCTCCTACTGCCCATTCCGGCACACTTTACACACCATTGTGCCCTAGATTAAAATAATTTTCCATTGCTTGCAGGCAATTTTGTTGCAGTCGTTTTCGAAGGTGGCACATGCATCTATTAATTTGGTTCCTTATCCCATTTTGTTAATTTTAGGGGGCGATTGATGGTGGTGGATAGGACAATTCACTGGGAAGGAGGTGGGTTGTTCAGTGGTGGTTGAGGTGCGATTTGTTCAATGGTGGTGGTGAGATTTTAGATGGGGGTCCGATGGGTGGTTTTCATGGTGGTTGTGGGTTGCGATGGGTGGTGGTTGTGGGTGGTTGAGGTGATGATTTGGTTGTATATTAGTGCTATCTGGCTTGTAATCTGATGTCCATCCCAATTACCTTACAGGATTAAATCCTTATCCTTCTCTGTCCGACTGGAAAAGAAGTCCTCCCTTATCCTATCGTTTTGGCCTATCCTATCCGGCATGCCAAATGCACCCTATATACATACATGCATGCATGCATACATACATATGTATGTATATGTTTGTATTTATGTATGTATATAACTCTAAACCATAAAATGTTTTGTTTTTCAATATTGTTTGGCCTTTATATAATCCTCTTTTGGGTTGTTTGTGCATTTCTGGAGTAAACTGGAGGCTTTTTCTTCTTACTTTAGCTTTGGATACGAGAAGAACATCAGCTGAAGAAGCCTACTCTCCGGGGGAAGATGGGGGTCCGGTTCGATCCGGAGCCATGTATGCCATATGTTTGGATAATAGATTTATTGGGAGAAATTATATAAGAATGAGGTTTGATATTTAGCTGATTATTATTCTCGTTGTCCGTATTATCCTTTTCTTTTGTTGTTTGATATTTTGGAGATGTCTTGTTTTTGCATAACACTCCGTATTGCTCAGAAGTGGCAACTTGATAAATTTCCAGCTGAAAACACGAATAAACTATGCGTATAACCACATCTATTGATGGTCCCTCCTCTTGGTTGTTGGTATAGATATAGCTCTAAACACATCGTCTTCCAAGTCCAATAAATGGTTCCAACCAAATTGTTGTAACCAGCATTTCCATTGTTTTTGTACATCAGTCATCATATGTTTCATTATAGAAAGTGATAGGGTCAACTGAAGTGAGGAACTGGGTCAACTTTGTTTGCCTATCAACTGCTGACGGCATTCTTACTTTTTATTTTATCAAGTACTGTATACTACTCTCTCTGTCCCTGAAGAAGCGATCTCCTTTCTTTTAAAAAATAAAAAAGCAGTGATTACTCACTAAAATATCACACGCTATTAGTTGTTTTCCATTTTTGTCCTCTGTCTTCTCTCTCTCTCCTCGCTCATTTCTCTCACACTCAGCCGTTTTAAAATTTTCTCCTCTGTCCTCATATAAATTGATTTGTTCTCTGCCAAAATCATGTTCACTTTCTTCTTGCATCATCCCCCACTCCCTTCTCTCTCCTCACCCTCTTTCACCCCCACCTTTTGCTTTAATTGCTCCTCCACTTCCTCTGTCAGTACCCTAACTTCAGATTTCACTCTATTTATAACCAATTCTGGCACCCAAATAGGGTAATTGATGAATGTAGAATTATGTTCAGTTGTTTCGAGACTAGAGTAATAACCTTTGCAATATTACCCACTTCGGTTTTACGTTGAGATTCTGGTAGATTTTTTTCATCTCTTTTATCCTGCACCTTCTTCTTTCATCATTTGGTGGTTTCAGATTAATATTCAAATTTGTAGTTGAGGCATACAACTTGGCAATCTGCGTGGTTGCCTAGGCGGTAATTGGGTGATTGCCTAGGCAGCAGTTGGGATCTGGTCACATGCCTAGGCGGTAATTAGGCAGTCTGGGTATGTGTAGCCGCCAATAGATGAGCTAGGTGTTAAGGTGACGTGATGGTGGTCCGGATTGCATCTTGGGCTCGATAGTTACGGCAGGCATGGATTTTGCAATGGTTTAGAGGGAGTGGGATTCTTAAGTGGGGGCAAGGAGGAGCCCTAACCAGAGAATGCCATTGCGCGCTAGCCTACCTAGCTAACGTGTTTTCCTTGTCTCGGAAATGGTTGGCCTCATCCGGCGGCATGCTTCTCGCTACCTCCTTTTCACTATTGGCACACAAACTAAAGTACCTTTTTGCTTTGCAATGCTACTTCTGAAGCTCTCATTCCAGGGATAGTCACCGGGCACCTATCCAGCAGGACAGATTTGAGCAGAGGTTCGGAGCTCCAATCTAACAACCCTAGAGTGGGCGGAGCAGCGGAGGTTGAAGGTGGCAAAAAAGACCATATTGATGACTGATTGCCTTGTCTGAATTTGTGCTTTATGTATATATAAAGACAGAGAAAGAGAGAGAAAAATGAGGAGGATGTCTTAAGGACGTGGGCCATGACCAATATCTTTGGAGAGGGTTAAGAATAGGAAAGAAATCAAGCTTAACCAACCTCTTAAAATTGTTGCAAAGTCAGAGGGATCACTTTAATAGGGACAGAGGGAGTGTATGTTTGTCCACTACTTCCTCAGCCCCTTTTACTTTTTAGACTCAATTCACGGTATCCTGAACTTGTGGTTTGGTATAATTTTTTGCATGTTTTCAGGCTAGAATAGAGCAGCTGAAGCTTATGGGGCCTGTTATTCTGAATGGGATCCTGAAGTCCCTTGATGGGTATTCAGCATCAGAATCAGGTCTACTAGTTGGCACTCTATACTTTTTATACCACTTGTTTTCACTTGTATTTTTATACTTATACTTATTTTGTTTCAAACTAATCTGTTGATATGTATGTGCATGTGTACATATCATGTATATTCACCCAGATACTATTGTTCGGGAGACCAAAACCTTTGCTTTTCAAGCAGTTGGATTACTCGCACAACGGATGCCTCAAATTTTCAGGTCTCTTGTTACTGTCTGATATGTTGCTTTGGTTTCTTTTCCTGAGTGCATGACCTCATGGTGGTTGCTTCTTCTAATAGAAATAAGATTGACATGGCTGTCCGTCTTTTTGATGCTTTGAAATCGGAGACTCAATTTCTTCGTCTTATTGTCCAAGAAGCAACCAATTCTCTTGCTGTAGCATACAAGGTATGGCATGATTTATTTCCTGTTTGTGTCAATTTTTGCATTTCATGTGTTTTTTTTTGGGTCTATTTGACTATTTCAGGGTGCACCCACAACCGTGTTAAAGGAGTTGGAGTCGCTTCTGCTTAAAAATTCTCAAGCGGTACAATTTATTTACGCGCTTCTCACCATATCATTTTGTTTCTCGATTGCTTCTATAAATTTAAAGGGGCTTTCACTTGAAACTTCTTGATCCTTACCTACGATTTTTTTCTCTTTTATTGCTAATAAGGAACAAAGCGAAGTACGCTTTTGTGCTGTGAGATGGGCGACATCCTTATTTGACTTACAGCATTGCCCAAGCAGATATATATGCATGCTTGGGGCTGCAGACAGTAAATTGGACATAAGGTAGCTTAAACTTTAGGCTCGTTCTCGGTGCTTTACGATGCTCTAAATTAGATGGTTCTGTTCTGGCTGTGAGTTTCTGTTTTTTTATATCAGGGTAATATTGTGCTCTGGTAGTTTTGGGTTTATTTATTTCCATATTCTATACTTAGTTGTTTCCGAACGCAATGAAGATCTATGTTACACAGACCTTTCACTTTGGGGTGAAGGGGCGGCGTAGACATGACCGAACACGGACACTGGTATGGGATCAATATCAAACTCGTCATTCGCCTGACGGACACGTCACGTTGACAGTTCCAGAGGAAGATCACAAAAAGAAGAGAAAGGAGGAGAGAAGAGAGAAGAGAGAGGGGAGGGACTGACCTTTTATCACATGGGAGACAGTGTTGATAGATCTGATAAGATGTTAAATGTTTCTCTTTCCCCTTTTTCTTTTGGGGATGTATCATTCTCAGCCCCAAGTTTCATACAAATGTTAAATACAACCCAAATTAAGTAAAAACTCTGTGAGACTTATATAAACGTCATAGCATTACACATATACCGTTACTGTTCATACAAAACCCTATAAGTTAAGACGTGTCCCCGCGTCCGTGTCCGACTTAGGATCCGTGTCCCAGTGTCCTGAAATTTCAGAAATTAGGGAGTCCGACACTTAGACACGTGTCCGATCCTGGCACCGGCACCGAGTCCATGTAACATAGATGAAGAATATGCCGTTCCCTTTGTTCTGATGTAAGGAGGGCTTATTATTCTCTTGGTCCCATTATTCCTCTTTTGTACATTGATGATATAATTGTTATGGGTGCTGACCTACTTGCATTGTGAAGTTCAAGGAACACTTGTCACGTGAGTTTGAGATGGAGAACTTGGGTTTTCTGCTTTATTTTCTTGGAATTGAAGTTGCCTCTGCTCCCAAGGGTTATCTTCTTTCCCAGACTAAGCATGCTAATGAGGTTATTCATCGAGCTAGGGTGGCAAATAACTATGTTTCTTAACTCCTATCAAGTAGCATGTAAACATCTCTGCTTCTGATGGTGTTGCTCTGTACGAACTTACCTTATACCGCTAGCTGGTGGGTTCCCTTGCCTGCTTAACTGTCACTCGCCCTGATATTGCCTATGCAGTTCAAATTGTTAGTTAGTTTGTTTCTGCTCCGCCGACTTCTCATTAGGTTGCACTTTTTCACCTTAGAGCTTTGTGCTTGTACTAATGCTGATTCAGCATGGAATGCTTAGGATAGGAAATCTACCACTGGGATGTGCATCTTCTTAGTTAATCTGTTATCTCGTGGAGGAGCAAGAAACAATGTGTTATTGCTTGCTCCACTGCTGAGGCTGAGTACCGAGCGATGGGGCATACACCTGCTGAGATTGTTTCGCTACGTTGGATTCTCTCCTACATGGGTGTTTACTTTGCCTTCTCCCATGTACTATGGCAACATGAGTGCATCTCAGGGTCCTCACAATTCTGTCTTCCATGAGCTGACCAACAACATTGAACTTGATTTCCTTTTGTTTGTCAATTATTACAGATGAAAACTATTCCCCTTCCTTGTGTTTCTTCCTATCTTCAGCTCGCGGATTTCTTCCCCAAGTCTCATACCAACGTTCAATTTCAGTCGTTACTGGGTGAAGGTCTTGATGCTTTCTGCAGCCTCTTGAGTTTGAGAGGAGGAGTGAGTCTTTTAAGTTGTATATGTTAAGGGCAGTATTGTCCTTCGGGTAGCTTGGGGTTTACTTATTTCCTTAATCTCTTTGTGCTTAGTTGGCTTAGGAGGCGGTGAGAGTTATGTTGTTTCCTTTGTTCTGATGTTACCGTCTATAGAACTTCATTTTAGGAACAATATTGTGGTTATGTGCTCGATATGTACCTTCGGTAATGTTCTGGTTTGTCTCAAAGTACCTTTCTTTTTCTCCTCCTGATCATTTCAGAAGTCAACTTGTTAAGGAAGTTTGAGGGTAAGAATTATTGTATTCACTTTTTCCTAGCATTCCTTCATGTTCAGGTAGTCAGATTAATTTTGTGTGTGTTTGATGAGTCTTGTTGTATGTCTTTGATTCTTTCTATTGGTTCTTTCAAAGTAATTGTGTTCAAATATGCATTTTTTGCAGTTCAATTGCGTGTATCTTCATCTTTGCACCACAATACATGCTCTGCAACTAATGTTTTGGGTTGATTTTGATTGATTAAAACGTCCATGGTGGGAACAATTGGAAGAGGAACTAATGATGACTTACTTTTTTGGTTTCTCAAAGGGAGATGGCACTGGAAGGTTTATTTCCTGGAAAAGATCAAGGCAGAGCTGTGACAGAAAACCTAAATCTGAAGTACCCAAAACTAGGAGAAATGCTAGATTTTATTCTTAAACAGCGACCTGTTTTGTCTGAATCTACTGAAGTCAGGAGTACGAAGCTTCTTTTCCCTTCCCAAACCTATGTGACTGTGATCCAGTTTCTGCTGAAGTGCTTTGAAGCAGATATGGAGCAAAGTAATGCGGTAGAAACAACTACCAACTTTTGGCCTTCAGTGGAGAATATGTGTTCACTGCTAGAACATGCGATGGCCTATGAAGGCTCTATTGAGTTGCATGCTAATGCCTCGAAAGCATTGATTGCAGTTGGATCTCATTGTCCTGAGGTAAATTTTATTTTTGACCTCTTAGCTTGCTTTTCCTGTATGCTTTTTCTTTTAAAACATGCTTCCATTTACAGATGATCTCAGCTCGATATGCTAGTAAAATATCTTGGCTGAAGCAATTACTGGGTCATGTGGACTTTGACACTCGTGAATCTATAGCACGTCTGCTTGGATTTGCCTCCTGTGCTCTTCCTATCTCTGCTTCATCTGATCTTATAAACGAATTGATCTCCTCAAGTAGGGAATCACTCAAGTCGAGGTCTGTATATGTGTGAAAATGCTTAGAAATTTGCATCTACTCTCATCTCTGTTATTGAGGTCTCTGATACCATTGATTCCGACCAAATTTTAGGTTTGAAATCCGGCATGGAATTTTATGTGCGCTGGGGTATGTTACCGCAAACTCCGTGTCAAGATCACCTACTGTAAGTCCTTTTATTTTGCTTTCTTCTGCCATTGCATGTGTTAAGTGTTCCATTTATCACTTGAAGTACATGTAGATTCTTCTTTTCTTGGCATGTCAATGTTGGCTTGCATTTAGGAAATTCCACTGTGTCGTGAACATGTCTACGTTTTCCTCTTATATTTGTGTACTGTGTGTGTTGTGATTCGCTTTGGTCTTACTAAATCTGCAAGGCGCTCTGTATAATCCAAGTCGTTACAGTCACCATGAAAGATTCAAGTGATCACTTCGTTGCTCATTACTAAAAGTGATCAATTCGTTGCTTGTTGCTCGTTATTATTGTTAAACATTGATGTATGTATGGAAGAGCATCAACGTAGTCTGTTCCTGACTTGCACGAGCGGGAGCGGGAATGGGAATGTATGCGATGTTCCAGAGTGGGGATCGTCACTAGCGTAGCGCGGTTTAGGGATGCAAGGCTCCGAGGTAGAAGCGTCAGTAGGATTGGGGAATCCTATTCATTGGCAATTGACTATCTAATTGACGCGTTAATGGTATCTCTCTCTGAAACGCGTGCGCGCGCACAAACAAACAAAACAGGCACTAGCCATGGACACCCATAGCCTCTGCACAGGCATACATGAACATAGTACAAAAGGCGTGAACTCTTATTCTACCTTTCAGTCAGTTTTCATTTGTTTATCTTGTTTTTTAGTCTGTTTTCTACTATTCTGTGTATCTTTGCCACGGAGAGCTATTCATTTCCGTTCTTCCTATTTCATTATGCCTAATCCTTTCCTTTCATTCATTTTTAACATGTTTTAAGGATATGAAGATCTTTCTATATAACCGTAGATGACAAAGATCCAATCTATACATGCAGTTAGACAAGGGAGTCTTATAGTTGATTAAACGGAGCCACAAAAATTGAGATGGGTACTGAAGCCATCATGAACTTGCAACATCCATGCAGAGTGTTAAGTTACCTGTGGTGTGGTACTTAGTTTTCTTAAAAAAGCATCTTGGACCGTCCATGTGACATGGGAGGAGAGTGCAAGATGGAGAGGGATATAGGGAGTCATCCCAACCTTGAGTGAGGATATGCTCCTATATATCTTACTCCTTTTCAATGTCTTTACACATCTGGCATCCTGGCAAATTCATGGTCAAAGTTTATACGCCCCATTATCTTTGACAGTGATGTTCGTACATTTTCTCCTCGAGTCTTTATTCATTTCCATTAAAGAGACCAACGGCTGTCAACACCATCAAACCCACCAGTGTGACCACCACCATACACACAACCTCCACGACCAACAATTCCCATATCACCACCACTCCACTACTGCTACCGACAAGCCCACCACTGCTCATAACTATTATCACTCCACCACTACCAACATACTCACCACCCCAGACAGCACCACTAACACCCACAACCACCACAAGCAAAACCCACCACCCTCGCCAGCACCACCAAACACCCACAAGAACCACCAAGAAACCAATTGCGTCAAATTCAAATTATCTACGAAGTTCTAAATTTTTTTTCTCACATTCCAAAATATACCATAAACACCCAAATTAATTATGAACTCCATCAGGAAACAAAAATGCATATCTGAAACAGATCTGAATATAAAGGGGAAGCAGTTTTTCTTGTTGTAATTATCGACACTGATTTCGAGTTAGCAACGATAGCTGTGTTACGGGCAAAGCGTCGCGAACTAATGTTGATGGCGGAAGGCTTTGGAGGTTCTCCTCTCGATTTGGTGGTTGTTCTAGTGGTGGTAGTTGTCTACGGTGGTTGGTGGTGGGTGGGGCAGTTGATGGTGGGCTGCAGTGGTGGTGGTTGTGGAGGCAGTGGTAGTGACTGCTAATTGTCGCTGTGGCGGGGTCGTAGTGATTATTACTGGTGGCTGATGGATGGTGTGGTCGTGATGGCTGATGAAGGGTGTGGGTGGCTAATCTATGGTGTGTGGTTGATGGATGGTGTGATGTAGATGGAAGGTGCCGTAGTGGTGGCTGATGAAGGGTTTGGCGGTGATGTTGAGGACTTGGTCAGCTGAAGAGAGAAGGGGCAAACGAGAGAGAAGAAGAAAAGGGATCGGAATTTGGGGTGGGGGGGGGGGGGGGGGGGGAAGGGGAATTTTAGTAAAAGCAACTAATTATGGGTTAATCCTGGGTGAGCGTCTATTTTCCAGGCTTAGATCCAGTCGTCCACATCACCATAGAACGTAAAGATCTATCATTTTTCTTGAATTCTTGCCTAACGGCCTAAAAGATTGGCGGTTCGACAGGCTCCCTTTAACCCACGTTCTTTTTCTATCTCTCCTCCTCCATCCCTAGCTCATCACCAAGATGTTCCATCATCAAAACCCTGGCCACATTTCAAAGTTCTTTAAACCCTAGTTCATTACGAGATCTTCAAGGCCCTAGCTCATTCGGAAAATCTTGAAGACCCTAGCCACATTTGGAGCACTTAGCTTGAAGGAGGCGACGTCATAGCAACAAAGGAAAATAGTAAGCTGTGTGCTATTTTATGATACAGCGCATGGTAGGATGCTAAGCAATTCGTACCCGAAATCACGTCGAAGTCTTGGCTATCTACAGGAAGCATATCTCAGGAAGGTCTCTATGACAAATGCGGATCCTATGGTTCCTCAACACCGACTTAAATACCACAGGATCCCTAAGTGGAGTACCTACAGACCACCTACAGCCAAGGGACTGGGGTTTAACCCAAAAGGACATGCAAATAAAAAACTAACAAAAGTGGGTGTGGCACCAGAGCCAAATAATACATGTCCATCAATTGAATTAATCATAATTCTACCTCCCACCACATCCTTCGAACCTGATGCATGTTGCTGTCATGTTGAACTCGCTGCCAGTAGCCTTAGATTTCTGCCCTTGTGATGATTGAATAGTTCTCTGTCTTAGGCTCGAAGCTATACTTCCTATGACTGGTCCTTGCAGTCCAGACTGCCCCGATGCTGGAATGCGACAATCTTTGATGTGGTGACCATTCTGGCCACACCTGAAGCATGCTCCTGTATCCCAATGGCAACTCTGACTGCCATGTACTGTTGCACTTCTGACAAATAGGGTCCGAACCTGCAGATAGGGCCCTTTGAACGAAAGTCTGAATAGAAGTCCTACTGCAACCCTGCCCCTATGGCCCCTCTGACCAAAAGAAACTGAGGAAGAAACGTGTCTGCGCTTTCCATCACTCTGTGCCATGCCTGACCGGGCTAGCTCTCATCAGTCTCTGTTGCCTACTTTGGCGTCTTTTTTCTCTCTGTAATCCGTTGCCTCTGCCTCAATGGTCTTTTTGGGACTGGGACAACACGCTGCCTAATTCTAGACATGACCCTAAGTAAACATATGCTCCCTGCTCTTCTCACTTGGCGCCACCTGCTTACCATAATGAGATAGTCCGTAATCTTGACCTTAATACTCGGCAACACTTTCATTTTCCCCGCGCTTCAGGTTAAGGAAGTCATGGTATATCTGTTCTTTCATACTCCTAGGAAAGTAGCGACCGAGAATAAGTCCTTAAATTGAACCCATGTGGTTGCGTTATGTTGTTTCACCTTCCTAGAGTCCCAAATCATTTACGAATGGTATGCTTCCCTGTCTAGCTTATACATGTGAGTTCTATATTTTGCTTATCAGCGTAACTCAGAGCCCTCAATATCTTCTCATGCGAGAAATTTACTTCTATGCCACAATTGGTTCATCTGTGCTCCCAAAAGTTTTCACGTTTTTCTTATCGAATTGCGCTACCAAGCTACGAGTTTCCCTCTGGTTAGAATTCTGTTACGAGTTAGGCTGATTCAGTTGATTCACTTGAGCTTTTTGATTTGCTAGTAATCGAGTCAATTGGACTTGATGATTTTTCTAACAGAGTTGAAAGATCTGGTGAATTTGGTTCCCTAGAACATTTTGATGCTCCACATTCCGATTATTGCAAGCCTAGTGTTACGACCATTTGCCATTACTATAGCAGAATTATAGAATCAAATGCTGAGTTGGACAATATTCTTAAATCTACCCATTCTACCTATCTCACACCTTATCCAATCCTGAGCTAAGTCTACCCAACTGTAATGTCCCATATTTTTTGTAACGTTACTTACAGATAAATGAAGGCAGAAATGACCTCAAATTATCCAAGAGTCTCCAAACTTGGGTTTCAAGAGCATCTAAAAATAAATCTCTAAGATACATAAATAATTGCCCAACCGGCCTAAGCAGTTATATAGTGTCCCAAGTTACTCTTATACGAAGTTCCATAAAACCGAAATCAAAAGAATTCCTCTTATTATAATTTCTAAACTGACTCTGAAATTAAAGCGTTAATTCTCAGTAACACAGCTAGCCTTGTATTCTAATCCCCTCTTTTGATCAGTTAAATGCCCCATAAGGTCGCTCAATGGACCAACCAAAATGGATACAAAATATTTAAGAAAATAAAATTACGAATCTACGACATTTTAACAAAACAGATATGAAACGAAATTTCAAAATGCTAAATATTTTTTGTATGGAGACAAACACCAGAGGAGCCATTCAGAAATAAGGTCAACGTCTCATCACTGGCATGTGAAACGAGGTTCAGAAAATAAGATCATGATCTCTAGCTCATTCCTCTGAGCTAGCCCATATTCCAATCCATGTAGGTAAGTCAGAAACAGAATCACATACACTGTGACATAGCTCACGAAGTTACCTACAAATGTTCTCGCTAATAGCCTGTTTGAGTTTATTTGAGGAGAGAAAAGAAGAGAAGAGGGAGGAAAATTTGGCCTTTTTTTTCTCCAAATGTTTCCTCCCAAAATTTGGAAGAAATGGAAAGAGAATAGAATCTTATAAGTAATACTTTCAGATTTTGGCATTAACGGTGATTAAGACTTGAGAGTATGGTGGAACTAAAATTTTAATGACCTTTAGTTCCTAGGGTTTCTTACAAAAAACTTACCATTCCCTTATTATTAGAACGATCAAATGTGATGTAGAGTATATAGTAATGGTTGATTGTTTCGCTTTTGGTGTGACGTTAATAAGATCTAGATGCCCGGATGTTTGTAGTCAACTCATGGCTTGTTTGTGTTTTTTTTTTTATTGTGGCATTAACCAGTGATGTAAGACTTTTTGCATTAGTACGTTTTGAACTTTCTGTTATGTCCATTATGACTAATTTGTTTCCTCGTCCTTACAAGGATGTTACTTTTATAGCCTTTATTTATTAGAATGATCAAATGTGATGCAAGAGAATATAGTAATCTGGTGTCTTTTCTTTTTTGATAAGCTCACAAACAATATAAAGGAATGATATTTTCTTCTCTCTCTTAACCTCACAAACAAGAAAAAGGAAAACTGTCTTTCCTTCTCTTCCTTTCTATTATCTTCCTTTCTCATCCTTTCTTTTATTTTCTCTCCACTCGAAACTCACAAACGGGCTATAAATTCGGCAAGACACCAAAAAGTCGCCGACACACTGTAAACTAATGGGTCGTATACACCTAGTGGCCTATACTCAAGCTGAATGTCATTCATGGGAAGAAGCTACTAGGTACAAATTACTATGCCGAACACTCATAAAGGTACAGATATGATTATGAATCAACAGAATCAATGAACATATGCATTAAGGTGCGTTGTGTTGTTTGGTTCTTGGTGTGGGGGTTGGGTTTGCAGTCTCTAACACCGATCTCTTGCAGAAAGATAACAAGACAGCCATTAGGTAGGTATGGTTATTCAGTTGAAAAAATAGAGACAGAACAGAACTTAAAACAAGTAGTTTCAGCTTTCAAGTACCATATTTATGATCATCTAAACTCAAGTAAGCTGAAATGAAGAAGAAAAATATAGGTTTAAACATTAAAAGAAGTGAAAAGCCCTACACAAAAAAAACTAAACAAGAGAAGGATGGAAGAAAAAAGGGAAAAAGGACCCCGCAGAACAAATAGAGAAGGAAAGCCAATGTGCAATTCGTGGCAACAGCTTGAGAATGCATGGTTACATGAAAAAGAGATTCCCATATCAGATTGAGGCAGGTATGTGCACTAAGATTATTTACCTTAGAATTGCCAGAGCTCCAAAACTCATAAACCGGAAACTTTATGGATTCTTTACATAATGCGGAGTTCCGGTGAAATCTTTTAGGCCTATCTATACCAACGCCTGAAAAGTAGGAGATAAATTAGCACTTTAGAGGAGAAAAATTAAGCTCTATAAGACTTCAACAAAAATGATAGTTATGCATCTGAACTTTGAAGTACCTGAAACGCTAAATAAGCGTGTTGACTTCATGAAAGACTCTGTACCTAGGTTAAAACTGATTCAGGTGAACACCCATGCCCTTGGTTGAAAGATAGTGAAGAAATGAAAATAGAAAGCAACTTAATTCGGGATTGAAGGGATACATTGTAAAGACACCCGAACAGCAAAAATGCAACTTTATGATCTATTGACTGAAAAATGGAACACTTTACACATCATCCATAAAAACAGTAAAGCATGGAACTGGCTAGGCTTCAAACCTTAACATGAAAGGCCATTTCTGGCACCTTCCAATGTGTTTGTACTTTGTAATTTTACCTTGAGGGAAATACGCTGTACAATCCAATCATCTTCATGACTCTGGCACATTTACGACGCCTTCCGAGAATCTGTCCCTCCATATGCATGCCTAAAGGACAATGCCAAGGCTTTAGTCGTTCGTAAAACATAAACGTTCCTTACGATTAAATACCAATCTCGTTACCTTTCGTGCCAATCACTTGAAAATAAGAAATACGGTATACTGATGACATCCAACTGCTCGAAGTACCAGCTTTGGTATGCTCCCCATGATAAATATTTGCAGCACCAGTTAGCTCTTCTGGTTTTAAATGATTTTTTTAAGGCACCAGCCAAAGAAAATGAAGTACATGGCATGGGTGCATTGCTTGTAGTAGTCAGTAAAACTACTAAGAATGCATGGTCGTACATTACTGCAACTAAGTAGCTGCAAATGCATGTAGGGACGATAAAGAGGTAATATTGGGTGGCTGTGTTTCCCAGGAAGCATGGGCAAATCCATGCATATGATTGAGAGAAAATGGACAAAAAGAAGATCAACTACCCAAAATTCTCCACTAGACATTAACTTCGATGTTTGTCAATAGGATCATTAGCATTTAAAATGTGTGCCCCACCTGACCTATTAGGCATTTGTCCATCAGGACGCATTAGACTACTTGACCCTCTGGGTCCTGTCGCTTCAGCCAAGTAAGAACCGTCATTGCCTCCTGCAATCGAAGACAGGAATCAAAACTTCCTTCAGTAAACATGGTAAACTCTGAGTTTTGTAATCAATCAATCCAGTAGATTTTTTGAGAGTTTACTTGATAGCTCACAACTGTTGGTAAGTAAGTGATTAGTTCAATCTCATTCAACTGATATGTTACATGAAAGGAGATGGATGGACTGCCCCCTCAAATCAAAAAGGGAAAAGATTATAACTTACAAAATCGTACTGCAATGACGTTAACAAACGTTTACGATTCAAGAGAGGTAATCAAACAGTTTCAGAAAATATTCAAAGATGGACTTTAATCGAAGAGGTAAAAACATAGCCAGTTCAAGAGAATTTGAATTATCTGAATGGGAGTTTGCATGAGTTTAGAATGGCTAAATGAAAAAATTGACACAAAATGTAATTGAAAGAAAACAAGAGACGAAACTGACTTTGGCACGTGGAAACAAGGAATAATATTCCAGTCCGGTTGTTGGCTTACATTCTGCTTTTCCATTGAAAAGGTACATAAATCAAAAGGAGGTTTAACAAGGAATACTAAATTAATGGATTCAATGCATGAAAAAGTGGAAAAGATTAGTGTAGCTGAAAAGGGGGCATGTAGGCCAAGAATAATGGAATGAGATTAACATAAGAAGGAAAGACGAGATAAAAGATTTAAGTACCCAAACAAGATGAGGCTTGAGTGAACCGATTAAACAAAGAATATAATTCTGAATACAGGTCCAATTCAATTCTCAAAGCATTAGGCAGATAAAAAGTAAAGCTCAACTACAAAACTGTATTGGTGTGAATGTTTTGAATATTGTTAGCAAGCCACATCATTGATAGTTTAACGGAATTGATCGGGGAAAAATTCTAACGAGTACGAACTGACGGAAACCAAGGAAAACAAAAAGAAACAAGATTCAATTTTCTTACATGATAAGAGCAATCGAGTCCAATAATTCGGAGTCGATGAAATAAACCCTTTTAAACTTTGAATTGATCGGTCCAACGCTAATTTAGATTTCAAAAACACTAAACCCTTACGTTAAATCAAGGATCGAAACCCCAAGAGGTGCTTACAAAGGTTTTCTAAAGGTCACAAGAAGATGTTAAGAGAATTTGTGGGTTCAGGAACTTTGATAATGATGCAACTTTATGTATATAAGACGTGTCTTGGTTATGCAACCATTTGTGGTACACTGGCACTTAGTTTTTGTGTTTGCTTTTGCATCTTTTCCTATGCATCTTGTGTGCATGGGCTTGGCCCCCCATCTAGGTTGCACGGACACGGCGTCCGACACCAACACCAGACACCGCAATTTCCAAAAAACCAGATCTTGGACACCGCAGGACATTGCTGAAATTTTTAATTTTTTCTTTTTGTTATAAGAGTATGTTTTTATATATACTTTTATAAAAACTTACATAAGAGAAATAAACATCAATTGGAGCAGCTGAATTTCGTTCAAAATGGATGAGAAAGAAAGACAATAACATGAAACAGTCTCAACAGTAACAACTTACATAACAGTAAAAACTTACATAAGAGAAATAAACATCAATTGGAGCAGCTGAATTTCGTTCAAAATGGATGAGAAAGAAAGACAATAACATGAAACAGTCTCAACAGTAACAAGAATGAAGGAAAAAAGACATGGGACCAAAGGCATGAAGGAGATGTCTTATATAGCTAGATCGGTTTGTGAATGAGGTCAGAGATGTTGACTTATCTTCCTCTGGACTGATAAGCTTGGATGCTTTCGGTAACAAAAAACATGGAAAAGAGAAAGATGAGAGAAAGAAGGGTATCTTTGGCTGAATTCCAACGAGATCCTCCGGCGAGAAGCTCAGTTGTCCAACTACTTCGTCTACTCTTGTCTTGGTTAGCCGCATAGAAGAAGACTCAAATGACAACATGTTTGGGTCAATAGGGTTTGACTTAAAAGTTCATTTCTAAAAAAGTCCCAAATTTATCAATTATTACACACTGACCTTGAAATAAGTTTGAATTATTGTTATTTGGCCCCATACGTGTGGACACTTTTTCAAGAGGTGCCTGACACGGTGTCCAATAACTAAAAAATGAATAAATAAAATTGAACGATGTGGAGAGGTATCGGTGTGTTGGTAGGTGTCAGACACCATACCTCGACCCATATGAGGTGTCGATGCTTCCTAGCCCCCCATTGGGGTTTCATAAGGGCCACCTAGTGGACGAGGCTTCCCTGATTACGGGGGTCCCTGTCTTTCCAAGAATCAAACATGTGACTTCCAGGTCATAATGGAGCTACTTTACCATTGCACCAAGGCTCACCGTACCTCACTGGCGCTTCCTGATAGAATTTCTTCGTACTTACACCAAAAAAAGGGATAGCATCTGAAACTAGCCCAAATTGTCCAATACGTATTCTATCTTATCCAAATGTCACGTTTAATTGAAGTACTTGACAGAATAATCCGAACCGTCCTTGTCATTCTCCTGGCACAAATGCAACATGGACTTTCTTAATATCAAAACTATCACATATGATCTTTGTTGGTCATGTAACTAGAAGAAATTCTAATATGCTGCATTTTGTTATTGGTGCTCGACTCATTTACCCCAAGTTGCATTACTGTTCTGTAGTCTTCTTTTTTTCTTTCATTTGCTAATAGTTATATTTGTTTTTTCGTTGGCCCTTTCTGTAGGTTGCGCCTTTAAATGTGATTGAGTGCTCTAACATGGTTTATATGAAATACAGAACTTAGAGGATGCGGTGTTTTTACTTTCCCATACCCCCTTTTTAGCTTTTGTCCAGCTTGGTACTTCGAAAATTTGCATCTCTGAACTCGTAATTTTCCACTAGCATTTTTCGCATCAGATCAGATTCATGTCTAATACTCGTATCCTTACAGATCTCTCAGTCATTGCTTGTAAGTACAATGAAATGTTTCGTTGATGCTATTGAGTCAGAAACTGCGACATTGGCTTCTGTTGCAATGCAAGCATTGGGTCATATTGGACTTTATGTTCCACTACCATTGCTGTTTCACGAATCTAGCTCAGGTGAA